>JAVHJO010000020.1:0-184864 GCA_036971675.1 Orbilia ellipsospora
AAGCCGAAAAATTATAATGAAACTATCATTTTAATAATAAAAACTTTTGATAAAACTGTAAATATTTAAATATTAATTTTATTTTAAAATTCCTTAAAATTTAAGCATATATAAAATAAAACATAATAATTATTATATAAAATTTAATAAAGTTTATATATTAATATTCAAATAATGTTTAAATTTTATTAATATAATAACATTAAGATATTAATTATAAATTTAAGATTAATATTAAATATGCGTTAAAAATTAAATATTCATTTTTATTTTTTATAATTAAATATATTATGAATGGTTCTTTCAAGATTCGAACTTGAATAGATCTTATCAAAAATATACTTTACCTTTTAAGCTAAAAAACCCGTAAAAAAATTTTTTTTTATATAAGTTTAATCATTTAGTAATAATCAAAAAAAAATAATTTTTTTATGAAATAATTATAAATAGAAAATAAATAAAAATAATTTATTAAAAATAATTTAAACAAGTATTAAATTGATTCTTAAAATTTTAGAACTTTTATATGTACAAGACGGATATTAAAAACAAATTCTTTTATGATTCTAATATCTCCAAAACGCTCTTCCCAAACCATACCGTAGTCTGTCTATTATTAAGTCTTTGTCGTTATTAGTTTAACGACCCTTAGGTTAAAAACTTTATCTTGTATTTTATAATTTTCCAACAAAAATACAAGAGCACTCAGGTTTGAACTGAGAAACAAAAGGTTGAAGCTTTTAATTTTCCCTATTAAATTATACTCTTAAATTTATTCTATTTTATTTATACAGAAAAGAGATGATTACGAACATCCATGTGTTTCCACAATATTTAGCAAATATTTTACCCACCTATGGCTACTTTTCCTTTAGCGACGGAGGGGTGTGAAGCACCCCTTTCCGTTGCTGCGCACCGCTTTTTAAAACATAGCATATTATTTACCAATATTGCTTATAAAAATTATATACCTTTATTAAAAATTTTAGATCAAATTTATCTATTTACTAACTCTATAATATTTAAAAAATCAAATTATTAATTATTTAATTTTTTTTTACATAATATTAAATACAATTTTATTAAATTATTAGAAATATAATAATTTAAATTTTTATATTAATACTTTTTTTTATATTATTTACAAATATTAAGCAAATATTAATTACAAACATATTACGAGTCAGACCGGATACGATCCGGCATCTCTATCCTCGACAAGGATAGCCTTTACCTATTAAGTTACTGACCCCCCTCTAGCGTCCGCGCCACTTGAAGAGGCGCTAGGACGCATCGCGTGTGCTTCGTACACGCGACGCTAAAATATAATTATACAAGATAAATATTTATAATAAAATTATTATTTTATTGTTATAAATATTATAAACAAAAATTTTTTAACTTTTGAAACCAATTAAAAAATTAAGGTTTATAAAAGTATATTTTTAGTTAAGAGTAATTTAAATTTATTAACATAAATACTTAATTTATATATTAAACTTTTATGTGGCCAGCTGAATTCGAATCAGCACAAATCAGGTGGAAGCTGATTAGTCTACCGTTAACTTATAGCCACTTGATGAGTTTAAGCTATGTAATATTTAAATACATTATAGAGTTCTAGGGGGATTGAACCCCTAACCAATGATTAAAAGTCATATGCTCTACCAATTGAGCTAAGAACTCTCTCGTCACCTTTAGCGAAATAGGATCACAAGCCAAGTCTCAATTTATTAGGTTTTGCCAAAGTTTTTAATTTACTTAGGTCAACTGGTTGGTAGTTTATTTTAAATATACACTAGAACGCTACTATAACCATACAATTTATTCAATTTATACTATTTTATACTATATTGTGTTAAAGATTGTTTTATGATCTAAATTAAATTAATACTTATAAATACAATACTTAATTTATCAATAGATTGCATTTTTTTCGACTAGTTTAAAATATCTTAAATAATATTTTAATATACTATTTATGCTTCAAATTATTTTAAATTTATAAAGGTTGAATTATAGAAAAATTAATATTTATCTTATATTATCTTATAATTTATATTTTATTAATTATAAATTAAAAAATTTTTTATATTTAATTTTATATTTTAATCGTAATTATATACTTTAATTTTTTTTAGCTATAATATTTTTATAATATATTTTTTTCTATAAGCCTATTTTCGCTATTTTATTTATACCATTTTATATTTATAAAATTTAAAAAATTTTTACGATTTACTTTAAACAATAATATGATATAGAAATTCTTTAGATTTTAAATATTTAGCATCACAGTATTTAATTGTGCAAGTCATTAAAAGAATTTTTAAATTACACTATTAAAACGTGGCGCGCGCAGCTTCGCTGCGCGCACTACGATTACGGGAGCCGCAAAGCGGTCTCCCTCCTATTAGATAAAATTATAATAATATTATATAATTGAAATTAAATTATGGGAAAAAAATTATAAAAATTTAATATATTTTCTATTATGATTATTTTAATTAAATGATAATTTAACTAAAAAATTCAGCCACTATATACTATATTTACCACAGCGTCTTAATAATTGACCGTCTACCTATCCTAAATTAATTTTTATTTTAATTTTACTTAAGGTTTTTAAATTAAATTCTTTTATAACTTTTAATGACAATTCAATTACTAAATTATTTTATTACCCTATAGGTAAAGTTATTATTATTTTATATAATAGTTACAATTATTTTTATTGTTAGATATTTATAAATTAATAAATTTATTAAATTTTTATCATTTCTCAGTAGTAAACAAAAATTTTTAATTTAAATTTTAATATTTTTCCATCGCCATAGGCGAAAAAATTTTGTAAATATTAATTTTCTTTTAAAATTTAGTATTTAATATGTTAACATAATAAAGCGATATTAGAATAAAGTAATATAATAAAAATATAAGAATTCTCAAATTGAAACACAAAAAAATAAAAAATAACTAAGATTAATAACAAAAATAATAAACTAATACTAAAAAAATATAATTTTTATTTTTAATTTGAAAATATTTTAATATAATTTAAATAAAAAATTATCTATATTAAAATAATCAAACAAAATTTTAACTTTTTAATGTTAATTAAAATTTTAAATTCCATAAAATTTATAAAAAATATAATATTTTCTAAATAAAATTAATAATAAAATCACGATGTAGCGACGTAGGTCACTACCTGCGATCTAAATAAAATTAAAAATTATTTTACAAATAATTTTTAATGTTAAAATATTTTTTTTAAAGTCGCCGGCGCGCGATACGCGTCAGGTAACTCGGCCGCCGCTCGCGGCGGCCGAGTCTTACCTTTTTTTTTCTAAATAATTTAATAATTTATATTAAATTATTATTATATATAAGCATAATTATAAACTTCAGCTTCACCAATGCATATAAAAAATGCTTCTATCATTTAACTCTTTCAATACTTGTCAGTTTACCTCGATAAAATTTATTTATTAATAAGTTATAAAACATATAAATTTAATATAAAGAATAAAAAATTATATTTTATTTAATAAGAAAGAAACTTAATAATAAATGATTTTAAACAGAATCTAACTTCACCACGCGCATAAAACTTGCGAGATAATAAGCCCCTTAATATATTAACAACGAGCCAATTTAACTTATTAAAAAAAAATTAAATAATATAAAAATTTAAATTTTTTTTTTATTAATTATTAAGTACAAAACTCTTAAAATACTCGATGCATCAATTTATGGTCAATGTTTTCATATTTTTATTCAATTTAATTCGAATTTACTTATTGAAATTTTAATTTTTTTTATAAATTAATTGGTATAATTTTGATATTTAGAAAAACCAAAAATATTATATTATCATGAAATACAAAAATAGTTTGAGATACAAATGCAAGAGAGCTTGAATTATCCTGTGAAATCTCAACGTATTAAAATTAAAGCATAACTTTGGTACTAAAATTAAAATAAATTAAATTAAACCCGAGGTATATTTTATATTTATTATAAATTTAATTTTAATGTTTTTATTATATTGTTTGAATGTATACTTTATATGTTTAATTTATACTATGTTTATACTTAATTTATTGTCACCTTATTTAATGTATTAAATTTACCTTTTATTTTCAATCTTATCTATATTATCTATTCAATTAACTTTAATTTTTCTACCTTTATTGTTAGTTATAAAGGCATCCGCGCGCTCCGCGCGGATGCCAGGCGGCCGCTACGCGGCCGTCTGGCTAAAGTTATCAATATATCAATCAAATTATTAACGCTTTTATATTAAGTTCCATCCCTCCTAATTATTTCAAATTCAATATACTTTCCCTTACTCTTTATCCGAAACAACGCAGCATATCCTGCGAAGCTGTTTTTCGCTATTAATATTTATTTGAATTAATTTGTTTATTATTAGTGATAAGGCCGAATTATGATCTTACATAACAACACCAATTTAGCAAACGCATTATGCTTTAAAAATTTTTTAATTACCATAAATTGGCACACACATTTAATGTGTGCCAATTATTTTTAATTATAAATTCTTATTTATATAATAGTCATAATTAGTGTTTTAATATTAACTATATATTTAAATTATAAGTAATCATTTTTTAATCTAAAAGAATATCCTCTTATATTTTTAATTTTTAATTTTTTATAATAGAAAAATAAAAAAAATTTAAAAATTAATATATTTATTTTTACCCTTTTGCAGAAAATTTTTAAAACTTAAATGTCTATTATTTTATGTTAATTTATTAAGCAATTTTTTTGTTTATTTGATGTAAGCTATTGAATTTAAATATAAATTATATAAATCCATATTATAAATTTAATAATATTTAGTTTAATTCTTGAATATATTAAACCATAATTAATCGTATTACTCTAATGTATTGTATAAATTATTGCTATTTTACTAAATTTTAAATTATTAAACCACTGCGAACGCTAATTTTGTAATAAGTTTATTTACCATTATAACAAACCTTGTTAAATATTCTTGATAAATTAGACAAATTTAAATTTTCTTTTTACACCATTATTACTATTTTAATTAAAATTTTAAATAATTTTAAATTTAGTTTATTAATATAATGTACTAAACCTAAAATTGATAATAATTAGTACGGCACGCCGCCGTGCGGCGGCGCGCGTTGACGTATAAATATATACTTATTTTAAATATTACCTATATAAGCAAACACCGTCTATTATATTATATAATTTTTCGTACCACAGCTACACTCTTAAGTTGTTGCGTTATATTATATACATTATTATAATGGATTAATATATTTACAAGATTAATTATATATTTTAAATTACCAAAACAAAATTTATTATTTAAATTCATCTTTAAACATATATTTAATGTTTTAGGTTCGAGCGCGCGTCGCCGGATCTTTAAACATTATTAAAAAAAATAGTATAACAAAAAGTTATATAAGCAAATAAATAATAATGTAAATATAATCCATCTTTTATATAAAAGAAGTTAATATTACAAAAACATAGCGTGCGCTCCGCGCGCGCTATGGTTCAGGCGCTCGGTCTGCAGGCCGGCGCCAAATTTTAATAATATACAAAAAAAAAGTTAAATAACCACCAGATTTCCTAATTAAGCCAAAGTTATGTACAATCAATGGTTTACGCCTTAAACCGTCTAAGAACCCTCACAAATTAACCCAGATGCCTTTACCAAAGTTATAAAATAAAATATGCCCTTGAAGGGCATTAAGCTTTTTACCGGTGAATCTATAGTAAAATAATTAAATAAAATACATCGGTTTCGCCGAAGTAATTGCCAATTTGCTTGATAAACCTTTATTCATTGAAGATTTAATATTAATTAATTTTTTTATACCTTCATTTGTAAGATGCTCATTTTTATTAATTAATTCAACTGCAAGTTTAAAAAGAATAAAATCTGCCTGTTTTTGTGTTATTAAAAGATTATTATTAAAAAAAGGAATAATAATATTTAATAAATCTTCAACAGAATTTACATAAAATACTACAGCATTATTACTTAAATCATTTTTTATTTTCCCAACTCCAAAATAAGAATGTATTTTGTTAATTAGATCATAATCTTTAGAATTTAAAGATATAGCAAAAGAGGGGTGGATTGAGAAAATTTCTCTATCCACATTATTAGATAATCGTTGATTTGTTTTTCTTTCTCTATTGTCTTTAGATATTGAAATAGTAAATGCTTCAGCATCTGAAAATCCTGCTATAAACTGAGGATTTAAACTTTTTTGACCCTCAGTAGAAAGAGTCATATTAGAAAATAATTTACGAACATTATAAATAATCCAAAAGGATAATAAATTAAAAATTTATTAAAAAAATTTTTTTTTTTTAAATTTTTCATTTTTTTTTATTTAAAATATTTATTAATTTAATCTAGGCACTAGAATTACTCTAGATCGGGTTGACGTTCTAAGCCCTATAATAATTAAAGATAGTTTTAATTTTTTTATGGTTTAACTAGATTAATTATAATAGTCCAGATCAGTCGTCCATAGAATAAATTAATATACCATATTTCTATTAATTCTTTAGGGTCGTTATTTTATCAAATAAACTCCTTTACAGAATTTATTCTTACCCGACACGCTTTCTTACATTTCACGATATAAAAAGAACCCTATCTATGTACAATTTTTAAAAATTTTTAAAAACTAATAAAAAATTTTACCTATAATTCTACACATTAAAGGATAATCAAGGAACATAGATAAAAAAAAAAATAAAGGATGCCCGCATAATTTAATAATATTTCCTATTTTAGCGGGGGGGGAGACTTTAAATAACTTTATGTTTTACATTTAATTTATTAAGATAACTTATTTTTAATGATAAATTTAACCTAAAAATACTACAAGCTAAATAATTTCCTTTTGTCTATACCTCATATTTTGAGTTGTTATAGATTTTCAGAAATATCTTTTAATATATCAGCATATCCTCATTTAGTATATTTTTCAATTATTTAAAATTAAATGCACTAATCTACTGGATATAATAAATATATTCTTTAATAGAACAGTTTTATCTATTCTGTATATTACATCGTATATAAATAAATTTATAAACAAAAATACTTACCCACCATACAATTATAACAAAAAATTAATAAAAAATTAAAAAATATAAAAATTAATTATATTTTTACTTAAAAATAATTTTTTAAACTCAAAATTATAACAGAAAATTATTTTTTCCTGCTATTATTTTTTACAAAAAATTAAAAATTAATTATAATAGAAAAAAAGCTAACTAAGAGCTAATAAACTTATAAAAAATTAAGAATTATAAAAAATTTTTAATCAATAACTATTACAACTTATAACAGAGAATAAAAAGTTATAATAGAAAATTGGGGGGGCGTCTTGTTAATATTTAATCAATCCCGTGCAACTTCCACTACACGAACCATATTTCGACTTAACACCAGTCAAAGCTGCGCATACGAAGAAAGATTCTCAAATGCCATAAGCCCAGTTGCTTATACTTTTTATTTGAACCCCCCAAACTTATTGCACATACAATTTCCAGCGCCTGACGAGTGGTTAGTACCAATCTGAGAGATAATTCACCGTGCCATAGTGATACACGATTACTAGTAATTTCTTTTTCATGTAGTCGAATTTCAGACTACAATCCATTTTTATTATTTCCTTTTTTTAGGGGATTAGCTAAAACTCACGTTGTGGCATCCCTTTGTAAAGGCATATGTGGCACGTCAGTAGCCCATAACATTAACTTTTTTACGATCGAAGGGCCATGATGACTTGTCTTACTCCCGGTTATCACTTGCCAATATCTTAGTGAACTAATCTATTTATTTATAAATACAAAATATTTAATATTTTTAAAAATTATTTTTTAATATTTAATATTACCTTTTACTACCCCTCTTACATTATTAAAATGTTTTTATAGTATTATTCTTTAATATAAAAATTATTATTAAATAATAAACATTAAAATATTTGCTTAATATATTTTTATACTAATATTTTTATTAATATATTAATAATTTACATTTTTAAATAAATTAAGGGCTTACGCTAATTGTTGGATCTAACCATGATCTCACGACATTAACTTAAGACAGCCGTGCAACACCTGTAGCTAGCATATATGACTTACTTTAAAATAAATACATATGATAAATTTATCTGTTATTTATTATCCTGTGTTCCTTAATTTTAAGAACAGATTTAATAACTCGTTTATAAAATAATTATATTTTTTATATTTTGCTAGCTATGCAAGTTATGGTAAGATTTTTCGTGGGTCATCGAATTAAATAACATACTTCACTACTGGTTTCAAAAAACGGTCTAATGATTTCAGTTTCTACGTTGCCGAATTACTCTTGAGGTGGAATGCTTACATTTTCATTTATAGGCCAAAATATATTTCTAACCTATAGCATTCAGCGTTTTCTGCAAAGACTACTAGGGTGCCTAATCCTGTTCGTTACCTAAGCCTTCGTCCCTCAACGTCAGTTTTTACATAAAAGGTTGCCTTCGCCTTTACCAGTCCTAAAGGTATCATCAAATTTCATCTCTCCGCCAGTAGTACTCCCCTTCTCACATAAAACTCTAGAAATTCCGTCCCCTCGCAGGCTTGAACTTCCGTCTAGGTACCCTTTAAACCCATTAAAGATGAATAACACTAGTCTACCATGTCTTACCGCGACTGCTGGCACATGAGTTTGTCAAGACACTTGAATTAGAAAATTGTCATTATCATTATTCTATTCAGAACTTTAATCCTAGGCTTGTGGCCTAAAGCTTGGACCCGATTATATATATTATACATAACTCTATCCTTGCCTCTCAGATATTGACACCGTTAACGATGGAGAGGTCATTCTTTCAAATTGCTGGTTCAGCCTTTCGGCTATTGACCAATATCCCCCACTGCTGTACTATCTTGCATTGAATTTTATTCATATCCAATGTGGTCGATCGACCTCTCAGCCTCGACTACGGGATGTTAAGCTAGTTGAGCAATTACCTCTACTACTACCTACCCGAGATGCAACTAGTATCTTAAAGCAGATTTCTCCTTTTATTATAAGGTATTTTATCCCTCACTTTAAGGTAACCAATTCATCATTTACTCACCTGTACACCACTTTTGTAGCCAACAAATGTTTACTACATACGTACGATTAGCATGTGTCAGGCATTTGAATAGCGTTCATTCAGAGCCATCATCAAACTCAACTTAAAAAATTTTTTATTAAATGTATAATTTTATACTTTTTATTATATGTTTTTATTTTTTACATATAATTCTTATAATTAAGAAAATTTATTAATTAAAATAAATTATATGTTTTTTTATAAACATATTCTTATAAATTAAAAAATTTAATTATAAAAAATATATAATATTAAATTTTATTGTGAATTTATTTTTTATTAGCTATATATTATTATATAAATTTAAAGTATTTACGTAATTTATTATATATTTATTAAATATTTAATCACACACTGTACACGCTTTTAATTTAAATTTATCTTTAATATTATTTTTATTAAATTCACCATTTTTTATTTATTTTTTTTTTACAATATTATCTATATATCATTTTGTAATATTTTTATTGAGCTATAAAGTTTTGCTAACTCTATTCCTATAATTTTAAGCAAGACGCCTATTATTTAATTTAAGGCGTTTTATTATAATTGTACTAAAAAAATTGAAAAAAATATTTTTTTCAATTTTTTTAATTTATTATTTATTAAAATAGCTACTTTTTCACTATAGTCTTTTAAATTTCGTTTTTGTTTTTTATAATTTAATTTTTATTAAAGCTAGCTTATCTTCATCCCCCATTTTTTACCTTAAATAATCTTTAAATATTCAATTTTAAATTTGTCCGTCATCTATATTATTAATATTTTAAATAAAATATTAATACTACTTATTATGCCTTTCCTTTTAAATTTATATATAATTTTTCATGTTTAATTATATTATGTAATTACTTAATGTATTATTTAAACATTAAGCCACGTATAATAATAAGAAAGCCCGTTAATTTTATAAATATAAAAATTTTTATTATAAAGTATTTTTAAATTTGAATTACTTAATTTCATTCAAACGCCAGTTTCCTGGTAACTAGAGTACGCCTTACCACCACTCGATGAATGAAAAAATCATCTACTCGTTGCTCTTTTACAATATTAAATTGATTTAAATTCCCAATATACCATTTAATTTTATTTATTTTCAGAATTACTACTATACTTAACATAATAAGCTAACCATTAAAATTTTTAAATCTAATTTAATATCTGAAACTTTAGGGGTTCCCTGGAATTTGACTTTTATTGACAAAATTCTTTTATCATTAATGCGCCTAATAAAATTTGATAATACTATTAAATATTTTACTATAACAACCTGTTCCTAATTATAATAATTTATATTATTTAATTTATGATATTTATATTTAAATTTTATTTTTTTATTAATTCTACTAAATATTCATTTTTTATTATAAATGAATTTTTGTTTTAAATTTATGATAATAAACGTCGCAATACCCCTTAAGGCTTGCGCAGCTTTCACCCTTATATTATAAACAGATACTTTATTATCTTTTAAATCAGTAACTTTAATAGCAGTACTTTTAGATCCTTTCATATATTCCTTTGTTTATTCTGTATGTGTTTACCAAAAAAAGCATTATTAACCCCTAATCGTAATTCACTTCTATATTTTTTTACAGATTCACTATGTTTTCTACCTACAACAGCAGTATGCATTTTTTCTAAACTTTCTGCCATAAAAACATAACCTTTAGAATTTTCCGCTGAAGGATTAAGATTATATTCTGGTTTAAGTAAATCTATTCATTTTTGTTCACAAGCAATAAAATTTTTAGAATCGGTATACTCTAAAATTACTAGTGTAAATTCATTCAAGCCATATTTGACTATTGCTCTTACAATATATAAACTAGTACGTGAGATTAAAAATCAATCTTGATAATAATCATTAAGTCTTACATACAAAGAATCTCCACTAATGTAAAATTTACCATTGGTATTGTTTATTTTTATAAATTAAATCACGATTATTTAAAGTATTACTATAAACTTTTATAGTATATTTAAATATAGAATTACAAGAAATATCTGAATAATATTTTGTAGAATTAATAAAAAACACTAGACTTAATAAATTTAAATCATTTAAATCTAAAAACATCAAATTAGATAAATATAAATAATATATAAATTAGTATCTAACCATATAACACATAATAATACCATCATTAATGCACATCGTCATACCATTTAAAATATTTATTTATATCAATTTTCACTAATCTTTGACTATATCTTAAGCCCACCGCAATGCGGTAGATAAACTTACATTTAGTCGATGAACTGTATACCTTTAGGTACTTGGTTGCAGATTATCCATTTTTATTATTTTAAGAGCTATTACCATATAACGAATCATTATATGTTCCACATAAATGTTATCATTTATGTTTGGTATCTTAAATTTTAGGATATCCCCGCAATTTGAAAGTTTTGCCATAAAGCTTTGCTCAATGACTAATAATAGGTTTACTACTATTCTTATTGTCTGCATTAAAGAACAATCCAGTAGCTTTAGCAATACAAAAAAAATTAATTAACTTTTTTTATTTTATACATCATAGATGGACACATATAATTTTCTACAATAGATACTAATTTATTCATAGATTTTTGATGTATATAAATTCTATATTGTGATTCTATTTTTTTCTGGAGAGAACAATCTAATCTATAACGTATAATTAAAACATTCATTAAGCGAACTGTATCTGATATTGAAAAAGAATCTGTACAAATCTCCAGCCCGTAAGACTTGGCAGCACCATCCCCCATTATTAAATGCGCAAGAGCCACCGGTGTTAATAATTCATAAATATTTTTGGGTACTATTTTTATACCATTAGAATAAAAGAATGAATAAAGTTGAGTAAAGCACGGAAGAGCCCTAGTAAAAAATTATAAACCATATGATTTAATATTTAATCTATTACTAACTGTTATATTTGGAAAGCTTGTACAATAATGAGATAAAATATTAAAAACAAAAAATAAATATTTAAATTTAGCTAAAGATTGTTAAAAAAAAAAATTAGGATTAACACTTCTATTAGAATACACCATTCAACCATCTGATATAATTAAACCTACAAGAACACTATATTGAAAACAAGGTAATTTTACCATATCTCTTTCTTGTTTTGATATTATGCCAGTACTTACAGAAGATGGTAAATTAATACCTCAAATAGTTAAATCTAAACAATTAGATAAATTAGGATTTTTAAAAATATAAAAATTTCCTTTTTCTGTTTCAGTTAAAATACCCTTATTAATAACACGTCTAATATGTTGTAAGTTTTTACTTTTATTTAATTCTATCTCAGACATATGTGCTATTCTTTTAGGTGTTAATATTTTAGCTGCCTCAGCATCACTATTAAATATATAAACTAAAGTCTCTTTATCTAAATTGTAAACATATAGTTTATTTTTTTCTAATTTATTAATATCAATAAAAGGAAATTTTTCATTTATTGATTTTTTGCTATAATTACGTTTAATATTAGAATTTAAAATATCGTTTTTTTCAATTAAAAATGAATTTCCTCTAAATAAAGTCGCCTTAGTAGAATATTGTCTTTGATTTTTTATATTATAAAATTTAAGAGGTTTATCATTATTTATTTTTGTAATATGCAATAACACATATTTAGGTATACGTAAATATTCCTCTTTTGAACTAGTATTAAAATTATCAATTAAACACATAATTTTGTACAATAAATCAAAAATATTTTTTTCTTTTAAAGAAAAAAAATTATTATCTATATTAACTGAATGAAGCAAAGAAAATCCATTTTGTTTATATATTTTAAAAATATCGCTTGATAATAAATCTCTTAAATCAGGTATATAATTATTAAAATTTTCTAATTCATCTAAATCAACACAAATAAAATCTCTTTTTTCATTAGAATAAATATAAAAATAAAAATCCATTTTATATAACTCTTGATTAACTTCTAATTTATTAAAAATATCATTAATACAAGTAATAAATGGTTTGTTAATCATTCCTTTAACCCATAAATTATACTCTCAAACAGTAGGTAATAATAAATAACTTTGATTGTTGATAAATTCTAATTTATCAAAAGTTGTATATAATTTTGTTTTACTCGATAAATTAAATTTTGAATTAGAAATATCTGAATAATATCTATTAAATTTAGCTAAAAACCCTAAACTTAATAAATTTATTTCTTTTAAATCTATAACCATAAAAATATTATACATTTGATCAGCCAACTCAACCCCAAATAAATCACAACAAAACCCACATGAACAATAAAAGAATGCCCTTTTTATAAAAAAATTAAAAATAATTTAAATTTAAGACCGGTTTCCCGGTTACTAGAATAAACCTTAACACATATAAGATTGTGTAAAAACCATCTATTCGTTGCTCTTTTACAACCAATTAATATATTGATTATTTTAGATCCGCGATTGCCCATTTAAATTTTCTTTATATTTATTACCTTACCTAAATAATTACATTTAGCCTAATATATTTTTTTTTAAAATATTGGTTATTAAAGCTTTAGAGTCTTCCCCGGAATTTGATTTTTTATAGACAACAAATTTTTATTTTATCATTAATGTGAATAATTTTTAAATTAAATTTATAATATTAAAAAAATAATGACCCTCCACCCGCCTC
The DNA here is from genome assembly GCA_036971675.1 of Orbilia ellipsospora. NCBI lineage: Eukaryota > Fungi > Ascomycota > Orbiliomycetes > Orbiliales > Orbiliaceae > Orbilia > Orbilia ellipsospora. The sequence goes on from JAVHJO010000020.1 coordinate 13,846, forward strand.
ATATTCTTAATATTTTAAATTAAATATTAAGAATACTACTTGTCATACCCTAACCCGTTTAAATTTATTCATAACGTTGAAATATTAATTTACTTACAATATTATCATATTCATCATATAATGTTATTGTTGTAACTATAATAGGTCTAAATTCCCAAGGATGCATAAATTTTTTAGTTTTTATACTATAATAAATTCACACTATTTTTTAAATATTAAGCCACGTATAATAATAAGAATGCCATCATTAATGCGAATAATCCAGTAGCTTCAGCAAACGCGAACCCTAAAATAGCATATGCGAAAAGTTGTGCACGTAAGCTTGGATTTCTAGCAACACCTAATATAAGTGCTCCGAAAACCACACCAATACCAACACCTGCACCAATTAAACCTGTTGTAGCTAAACCTGTTCCTATAATTTTACTTGCTTGTATCATTTTTTTTTATTTTTTTACTCTACTCCTCTTAAACCTAACATATTATTGCCTTATTTTTACTTTCTTAATCTTACTCGCTTATGGTTTTTAATTAATAAATAATAATTTATAAATATACCACATGTTTATTTTTTTCAATATATAATTTTTATATAAACTATTATCAAAAAATTTTTTTATATTTAATGTTTTATAATATTAGAATATTAACACTTTATGGATAATTAATGAAGTTGTGGGATCAATTAATTTGTAACTTTATTATAAATATATAATTATTTTTTCAATTTTTTTAATTTAATAAATTTATTTTTAATTGTAGTATAAAAATATTACTAATTTTTTATGATATCTTCTTTATAACTAACTTCTATTAAAAATTTTTAATTAATTTTTATAAAAATAAAATTTTACTCTAATCAAAACTAAGCCAAATTTATTAGGAAATTTATTATAAAAAAGTAAAAATCTAATAAATCAATATATATTTTATTAATGCTTATCGCCTACAACAAAGTAAATATTTTTAAAATTGTGACAATTAGTAATATAATAGAATTAAAAGATGGACATTGTTACGTAAAAGGATCTCGTATATGAATAAAATGTTATTAACATAGAAATATTTAGGAATTCCACCCTTATTTAACAAAAAAATTGTAATTGGTAATTAATAGATTTATCAAATATAAAGTATAATTTTTAATAAAAAACAATAAAATAAATTTAATATTAGAGTTTTAATCATATAGTCAAAGTAGCATAAAAAAATTTTTTAAAGGGAATATTTTTACTTACCCCATCGCCTTTGGCGAAGTAAAAATAAAGTTCAATTTTTATATATGATCTTGGATGATTTTAAATAATCTCTATTAATGAATAACATATATATTAAATTTTATATCTTTTTCAATTTGAATACATTACTAATTTTCTGTTAATAAACGCTTTTCTAAAAAAACCGTTATAAGCAAAATCAATTCAGGATTTTACTTAAATTTATATTATATTTTTATTTTCTTATCGGATCAGTCAATCAATAATTGATTTTTTTTTACAACCGTTCTCAAAAATAAATTCCAATAATTATTATTATTTTTATTCAATCTTCCTACAAATCCACTCACTGTTTGTGAGTGGTTATTAATTTGATGATTATTTAATTAGCATTATTTTATTTACTCGATCTCTTTATATGTTTTGGCTTATTATCGAAATTTTATTTACCCATTTATTGAATTTATTTTTTTCCCTATACAAAAAAATTTTTTTAACCCAAAATTCATGCTAGTCTAATAAATTAATCTTTTTAATTTATATTAGGAAGCAAAGGAATCGAACCTTTTCTAGCTTATAGCTATTGAGTTTACAGCTCAACCCGCGGCCATTACGGATGCTTCCTTATAAGACTCGCGCGCTGCGCGCGCCTCGACTATAAAAATTTTTAATTCTGAGGTTCCCTTCCCTCCTTTATTATGAGGCAAGATCTGCAAGACCTAAAAAACGTCACTTAAATCATTATTAATTAAATATTTAAATTCTATTCTTAAGTGATAAATAAATATTATAATTTAATATAAAATAAATTAACCCCCCCCCTTTTTTTTAATTAAAGTCAATACCTATTTAAAATTTATTTAAATTATTTTATTATATATTATTAACCAAAAAATATTTTATTAATAAAAATTAATTAGAACCGAAGGCGCCCTCCGAATCTTTTAAGTTTATAATATAATCTTTAAAAATAATAATTTAAATTTTATTTGTTTATATTTATTTGTATTTTCAGCCGGGAGAGAAACTCGAATTCTCATTATTAATGTATGAAATTAATGTTCTAACCTTTGAACTATCCAGGCTAAATTTATTTAAATTTTTATTTATTATTCTGCGGGAGAATACCCTGATTTGAACAGGGAACATACTATGCCACATACAGTCGTTCTACCTATTGAACTATATCCTCCTTTTCTTATAAATATACTATTTAATTACAATATATTATTAATTTTTTTTAATTTTTATCTATTTATTGTGCTAAACGCGAAGGTATTAATTTTTAAATAAAAAAGAATATATTAATTTTTAAGTTATTTCAGATATTTGCTATTATAAAAATCCAGGGGGGGGGCGAAGGCGGCCCTGATCGTCGACGCGCCGTTAAAAATTTTTATAAATAAAAAATTTTTAACGGCGCGCCCCAATCTTAAATTTTATTTTTTAATTATAATTAGTTTTATCTTTATTATTTAAATTATACTTTAAACATATCTAAAAATTTAACTTAAGGTATTAATCTATCATTTTATATAATTTAGAATATATTAAAAATTTGGTACAATTTTCATAAATTTTAAAATTATTTTTTTATCATTGAAATCTGAATATTATAATACACAAAAAATATTGTAAATAAAAAAATTACATTTCATTATATTTTTATACATATGGCGGTTTCGCTTATGTTCCAGACACCACTTGATTATTCCATTTATTTATTATATTTTTCTATTTTGCCTACTAATTTAATTTTGCTCTTTTTAAACTCTTTCTTATTAACTATTAACAATACACTTTCTGTTTATAAATATATATCCTTTTAATTATTTTTATCTATTTAATATAAAAACGTGATACGGTTTTATATTAAATAATATAATTACTTCAGAGACGTTTAAGCGTTCATACAAACTGATCGTGATGTGATATTTTTTTGAAAATTACTTTTATACTGCTTTATATTTAATATATTTATTAAAAAGTAATAATAAAAATACTTTTTATAGGTATTAGTTTCGGCGGGCGCCGCCACAGGCGGCGCCCGACGAAACGTCGCGGCGCTACGCGCCGCGCCGTTTCTAATATTTACTAACAGAAAACCAATGAGGTTTTTATTGTTAAACACCACATCCCAAATAAAGTAAGATTTTTATTTAAATCAGATTCAAAGTCAGCTAACTAATATAACAAAAGAACAAATTATCATATTTGAAAACCCTGTTCAAACATATATTTGATTACAAAAAATAGTATTTTTATTTAGAACATCTTATAAATGTTACAAGCAATGATATTCACAATATTTATCTTCCTATAAATATATAAATTAAAAACCCACACATATAGGGTTAAAAACAAAATGATGACACAAAAACATATTTGGTTATTATTTTTAAGTAACAAGAACAAAAGGTTGAATGAAAATAATACATAAAAACTAAAATTTATTTTTATTTATTTAATTATAACGAAATGTATTTAATTAATTTAAAGCATATAACAAACCTTAACGATTAAATTTTTATATAAATTAACCTTTAGATGGTTTTTCAGAGTCAATAAAAGAAGAATTGTTAATATCAAAGACATCAGTCTCAATATATTAAAAGTTAATATAAACAGTAGTATCTATTATTCTATTTTTATTCATTTTACCCTTAATTTCCATTATTTTTTTCTAATCCTTCTGGAGTTAAATGCCTTTGGTTTTCAATATTTCCGCCATTTGACATCAAGAATCTATATACAAAGATTTTATACCAAGAACAAAATAATTTTAAAAAATGGAATTATTTTTTCATTAATATCTGAGAATTTAGAAACTACAAACGTAACTGCATTATAAGAATGGTTAATAACTCCACAACAATTAAAAAAAGTAAACCTTTCTAATATAATTTTATCATATACATGTTGAGTTATTTTTAATATTAATGCTGTTTTAAATACTGTTTTATTGGCATTTTTAGAAACGTTAATCATAAAACAACCTTCACCATTAAATCCAGTAAATCATTCTAATGTGAATAATCTAGAAGTAACCAATGGTCATTCAATTGGAGTTATATTCGGAAATAATTTAACTAAATTATCTGATATTCTATTATTAATCAAAGCATGAATTGAATATTCATGTTTAATCCTATTTCACCTAAATGGTCACATGATATTAAGTCAAAAGCGACGGGGCGCACATAAAAAATTTTTTAATAAATTAAAAATTTTAACGAGCCGCTTTTTTTAAGAATAAAATCAGAATATTTTTGAGTAATTAAAGTATAATTATCAAAATAATTAATTACTAATTTTAAATGTTTAAGAGATTTAACACGATAAATTAATATGTTATTAGTATATATCTTATTTTGAAATAATTATATATTTTTTTATAAAGCGACGCTTCGCACGGTGCCACTTCAATCGCCGCCCACAGACGGCTGAAGCTTTGTTATTGTAAAACACAATAAACTTTATTTAACATTAAAATTTTATAATTCAAATTAGAACAAAAAGTTAGCTTATATTTTATATTTCTTGTTTATCTAATATAAATTATAAAAAAAAATTAAAATTATATTATATAGTATAACTAATAAAAAAGTCAGATATCTCAAAGTCAACCATAACCATAATAATAAATATAGTAGGAACAGCAACTAGGCCGAATAACAATAAAATATTCAGCGGGCGCTTAATATATTAACCCGCAAATACAAAGATTTATTTATAAATTGGCAATCTAATTAAAGGCGTACGTGCGCGGATGCCAGGCGACCGTCGCCCGGCTAAATTAATTATTACCCATGCTTTTAGAAACCAAATCACTCCTAGATTTATTGTAAAACTTAATAAAAATGTTAATATAAAATAAGCACATCACCCGCGGCTACCGCCGCGGCGCCTCACGGCGCCACACTAATAAAATTAATAAAGTAAACATTAAATTTAATATTAAATAATTAAGTATAACCCTATATTGTCAAAGATAATTGTAAATTAAAGATAAAAATAACAAATATATTTTTAATTAATCAATAAAAAGACTAAACCGAATACATAATATTTAATAATTAAATAATTATTCCATCCGTTATATACTATTTAACGAAAGGGTATTTATTAATTATTTCTAGCATGTATCCACTATGTAAACTATTTAGATTAATACCTAAAAATGAGCTATTCTATATAAATCGCTAGAAAGTTACCCAAATGCAGGAAGAGTATTACACTCAATATTAGACAAATTAGGCCTCACGATTATATAAATAAATTGTGAAAGCTGCGGATAATATAATAGAAGAACTCATCGCAGGGCGCTTCGCGCGCACGACGAATTAATGATAACAAAAATATTAGAATAATCAAGCATAAAATCAGGGGAATGATAATAAAAAATTAAAAGAGTCTATCGACAGGATCAATAATTCTGTTATTATTAAAATTACCTTTGATTTCTGTTATTTCTTTTAATCCTTCAGGTGTTAAATAACCTTTTACCTTCATTATTTCAGCTACTCTACAAAAATCATTAAAATTTAATTTTTTAATTCCATAAAGAGGAAATTTTTTAAAAAACGGAATTACTTTTTCATATAAATCTGAAAAACTTTCTACATAAAAATTCACTTCCGCGTTTTTATAGTAACAATTTCCACTTCTCATGTAAATTTTTAATGATTCCATTAATAATTTATCTCTATCATGTTGAGTTAATTGAAATCTTAATTTTGTTCGTTCACCTAGAGTTATCATGAAACAACCTTCAGCATTAGTAAATCCAGCTAATCAATTAGAATCTTTAATTTCTTGATCTTTAACAACTGGTCTAGGATAAGGAACAACATCAGGAAATTCACTCTTTAATACATCAGAAAGACCTAAATTCATTGAACTTTTAATAGATACTATTTCTTTAATTCTATCTAAAGTTAAATGAGTTTTATTTAAATATAATAAATATACTTGTTTAATAAGTAATCCGCTAATTTTTGAGTTATTAAAGGATATTTATCTAAGAATTTTATTAAAAAATTTAAGTCTTTTTTTGATGTAACTTTTCAACAATTTGAATTTTTTCCATGTTTGTGGATATCTCCTATACCTGTTGTAAATTTAAGACTTTCTAATAATCATAAATCATGTTTAAAGTTAAAATAAATTGTAGCTAAACTCTCCAATTAGTTTTAAATTTATTATTCTTTGTATTTACAACATGGAAACAACCTTCTCCATCTATAAATCCAGAAACAAATCAAGGATTTAATTTAATTAACGGGGTAAAAAAAAACTATAATCATAAGAATAAATTAAAGTAGAAACTGAATAATGTAGACCATCTAAAATTATAGCAGGATATATACCTAACACTACAGTAATAGCAACTAAGAATAATAAAATAGTAAATTCTCTTTTATTAAGATCAGAGAAATTATAAGTAAAATGTCTACTTAGGCTTCCACCAAAAGCAACACGATTATAAAGATAGATAGTAAAGGCAGCTGACAGAACAATAGAAGAAGAACCTAAAGCTCCTAATAATGGTAGTCTTTCAAATGCACCATAAAGAGACATGAATTCCCCGACAAAATTCAATGTAAGCGGAGTTCCCATGTTTCCCAGAGCTAAAATAAACAACAGAATTGAGAATAGAGGCATAGTTACAGTCATTCCTCTATATAAAGAAACTAAACGAGTATGAGCTCTATCATATAAAACACCACCCATGCAAATAAAAAGACCAGAAGACACAAAGGCATGACCTAGACCTAAAAGAATAGCACCTTCAATACCTATAACTGAGTTACTAAAGGATCCCAGAATATAAACAGCAGCATGAGCTACTGAAGAATATGCCACTATTTCTTTAAAATCAATGGTTCTAAGAGTACTTATAGAAGCGTAAATAATTGTAATCACACAGTATGCAAAAGCTAAAGGTGTATAAATTAAACAAGCTTTAGATAGTATTGGTAACATTAATCTATAAATACCGTAAAGACTTAATTTAAGCACAATCGCTGCTAAGATTACACTACCTCCTAAAGGAGACTCGACATGAGCTTTAAGTAGTCAAAGATTAAGAAAGATAAACGGTGTTTTAACTGCAAATGCAATAAATATACCTATAAATAAAAATTTTTGAACGTCAAATTCAAAAAGAGTTTTAAATAATCCATCAAAATCTGTAGTACCCATTAAAGAAGACATAGTTAATATAGCTAATAGTAAAAATAAGGATCCTAATAATGTATATAAGAATAAGTAAAAACTTGCTCTTACTCTTTCATTTGATCCAAATAATCCTATTAGTATAAACAGAGGAGGAAGAATACTTTCAAAAAAAATATAAAATAAAAACACATCTAATAGTAAAAACACAGCTAATAATAATGTTTCTAACAATAATATTATTATCGCATAAGCTCTTACAGTTACTTTTATTGAATTTCAATTAGATAATAATGCTATAGGTGTAATTATTGTTGTTACTAAAACAAAATATATTGATATTCCATCTAATCCCGAATAAAAATCACAAAATTTAACTTTGTCAAAATCTTGTAAAAATTGAAAATGATTAAGACTAAAATCATAAAAAATTAAAATTATTAATGAAATTATAACATTTATTATAGATGTTGTTAATGCTATTATTTTTATTTCCATATGATCATTAAAAAAAAACTTTTGAAAAGCAGCTGTAGATAGGCAAATTACTCCAGATAAAGGTACAAAAAGTAAAAGTAAAGTTAAGATAAATTTTTATTTAAAATTAAATGATTTACGAATCTACCGGGATAATCCTGCAGTTTATTGTAACACACATTCAGAAGAATAAGCTATTCAATTATATATAAGAAGCGGCACCGCGCGAAATATCGCGCGGCGCCGCTTCAATCGCCGCTCACAAACGACTAAGGCTTTATTATTATAAAACACAATAAACTTTGTAACATTAAAATTTTATAATTCAAATTAGAACAAAAGGTTAGCTTATATTTTATATTTCTTATTTATCTAATACAAATTATAAAAAAAATTAAAATTATATTATATAGTATAACTAATAAAAAAGTCAGATATCTCAAAGTCAATCATAACCATAATAATAAATATGGTAGGAACAGCAACTAGGCCGAATAACAATAAAATATTCAGCGGGCGCTTAATATATTAACCCGCAAATACAAAGATTTATTTATAAATTGGTACTAATTGATTATATAGTTTAAGTGGTAAAACTTAAATTATATTTAAATATGTTCTAGTTATAAATGTCCTAACTATATGAGGTAATATAAACTTTGAAAATGTGTAAATTAATATTAATAAAATAATAAATACATAGCTTACTTGATTAATAAAATAAAATGGTACTAATTGAGGAATATTTTTTAAATATTGTCAACTTGACAGTTTTCTAGTTATTTACCTACCTTACCACACTATGTAGCTAAATTATAAATTATTTATTATAAGTAACCTACCTTATATTTCACATGTGCTTTATATAAAAAGGATAAACCTCTATAATTATTTGCTTAAAATTTTTTAGTTAAAAAGTCATTATAAATAATAAACTATAGAATTATAGTATACTTATTCTAAGCGGCGGGGCGCGCTTTAAATTTTTTAATTTATTAAAAAATTTTTATGCGCGGCCACGTTACAGAGCGCTTCCGCTTTTTTTGTTTTCATCCATATATTTTATTATTAAAACACATATTTTATTTAAAAACTTTATATTTAATGGTCATATAATAAATAATCCAAAAGGTGATAAAATAAAAATTATATTTTGTAAAATTACAATTAATAAAAACAAAATGATGACTATTATTAATTTTAATAACTTTATTATGTAATTGTGTATTAGTTCTTTATCTAATAATTTAATCATTAAATACCAAGGTAACATCACTATAATAAAAAGTATAAAATTATAAAAGGTTAAATTTCCAATATTATACCCTATTAGCTTTAATAAATCATTTCTAAAAAAATAAATTAAACAAAATATAAAAATATAATAACCAAAAAAAAAAGGTTTATTTAATAAATTTTTTACCATAATATTTTATTTCAACTTGACAGTTTTCTAATTATTTACCTATCTTACCGCACTATGCAGCTAACTAAATTTAATTGTAAAAAAAATAAATCTTCTCTTCTATTCGTTAAATTTAAAAATTACTAATTATAAAATAAGGTTATTTTTGTTGGAGACGTCACAACAATTAAAAATTTTAGGTAAAATAAAAACTACCTTTATTTGTATAATATTAAATTTACGGATAAAATTATGATTGCTCGACCGCCCACTGGGCGGTTAGATGGGTTATCATAATACACATGGCATTGTCATCCGCATGATGGTAAATATAAATATACATCACAAGCAAAATTTCTATTTGGACATAATAAGAGGAGGAACAGCAACCAGGGCCGTATAACAATAAAATATTCAACAAACGTTTAATATATTAACGCGCAAATACAAATATTTAATCATAAATTGGCAATTTAAAGAAAAGAATTTAAGGCCATGTTTTTAAAAACCGAGTAAAATTGCTCCAATAATTATTATAAAATTTAATTAAATTGTTAATATAAAATAGGCACATCGCCCACGGCAATTATCGCAGCGCCGCGTTAATAAAATTAATTAAGTAAACATTAAATTTAGTATTAAACTAAGTATAATCCAATATTAGTCAAATATAATTGCTAATTATTTAATATCTATTATTCCTTAAAATGGTAATAAACCAGGATGTTCCCTATTTAATTCTTCCATATAATCGCGTTCGAGTTGTAATACATCAATTTTTAAAATAGCTCCTATTTCATGGATAGTGTCTAGCATTTGGATATATGGCAAATGTGGATTTCTTTGAAAAATTTGTTGTGGTAAACCAGGATATTGAATTCTTAAATCTCTAGCTACTGTTAAATCATGGTAACCTTGTATACTATTAAACCAGCTATCCCTATAAAATGCTTTTAAGTAATCTATAAACGAATTTTCAATCACGTCACCATGTAGACTATTTGCTCTGTATCTAAGAAATTCTGCAGTAGAATTAAATCGCTCATAGTATCTATCAACTGCCTGAATTTCAAAATTTGTAGCATTATTCATTCAAAGTTGTACAGATTGATGATAATCTGCAAGTATATTAATAGGTACTTGCAAATTATTAGGTGCTTGCAGATTATTTTGATATAAGCTGATAAATATAGGTAATACCCACAAAGTAAGAATGATCCCCGTAGAGTAATACAAAATAGTTCCAACTGTAAATTTAAAATCAAACATAAAAATAAGATATTTACACTTAAAAAAAAGATATAAAAAAGAACATAGGAAGCCGTCCGAGTGACGGCGCCTAATGCATACCGCGTTTTCGGCTCTGCATCTATAAGTAATAATAATATTACTAATTTGATTGCTTATATTTTAATAAAACTATATAATTTTGAATAAAATTATATTCATAATATACGTTACTAAAAATATAAATTGGAATAAAATCAAGATCACCTAAAGGCGACCAATGATTCGTCGCGCGCGACGAATCTTAAGGATTGGCTTCATAAAATAGTTTCACAGGCACCCGCCTGATGAAACTATTTATGAAGCCAAATTCCTTTTAAATTAGTGTCCCACAGCAAAGTTGCATACGCCGGCACCCGACGTATCTTAACCTAAAAATTTGGTTTATAGAATTATTAGGTATAAGCATAGAACTGAAGGAACAACAACAAAAGGTTGTATAATAATAAAAAATTATATATTTAATAATTTATCTATCAAAGGTTTCTCTGTTAAAGCATATTAAATTACAATAAAACAAATAATAACTATATTAATACATAAAAAATAAATTTAATTAGTTTTGCTATGCACTAACACTTACAAAATAATATTTACCTTTACATAGTATATCTTTATCTAAATAAGTATTTTTAATAGAAGTAGCCGTAACTCCGTATTTTTTTTTCAGTCGCTCTTAAACTTTCACAAGTATTCAATATATTTTTATTTATATCTAATACTTGGACTTTTATTGAACGCTTTTTTATTTGTTCTTTATCGACTAAAAAAATAGAGCCAAACTTACTATCTAATAAATTACCCGAATTTAGATACTTTCTTACTTTATCACGACTAATTTCTAAATATTCAGCGACTTTAATTGTGAAGAGTACTCTCTGATCACCTTTTGATTAGAGTCTTTTATTAATACAGCTCTCCCATGCAATTCGCTTATAGCTTTTCTTCTATCTGAATCTAATGGGTTATTTTTTCAAGAATCTTTAGCTTTGGCTCTAATTAAATCCCATTGTTCTTTAGAAAGCTTAATTTATAAATTAATATGAGCTTCACTCATTTTTTCTCGTACCTCATCAGATACTATAACACTTTCTCTCATAGAAGAAATATTTAAAGAAAGACCCAGATTATCTAAAAAATACTGTTCAGTTAAAAGAAGATCTCATTGCGTTAAAGTTTTTAAAAATAAAATTTCTTCCTCAGATAAATTTAAACCACTGTACATAATAGGATAATTTTTTGTTATTAATAAACAACCAAAATCTAGAGATTCTAAACCATATTTTTTTATATAATTATAAAATTTAGGATTAGCCTGAGAATACCTTGTGTCAGTTTGTTTTATATTAAACATATGACGATTATATCTAGTTTTCATATTAAGAGAAGACCCTATATAATAAGATAAACCATCTTTACTAATGAAACAATACAAACCGGGTATATCTAAATTATCAGGTTTATGAAAATAATCTTTTATGTCTTTTAGAGATTATAATTTATACAATATTTTTAGAACATCTGAATTAGACATAATAATCCTAGAATAAATAAAAGAATCAGGATGTTTAAGTAAAGAATTATCAGATAAACAATTATATTTAAGTAATAAATTTTTTTCAAAATTTATTAAAAAATTTATTAGTTATTACATAACTTGTAGTTATTTTATTTAGCTTAAACAGAGAAAAAGAAAAACGATTAAAGCGATAAGAACTATAAAACAAATTACGCTTTATTGTTCGTTTAGTCATAAAAGAAATTTTTCAATTGAAACAGATTGTATAACAATAGGCATAGAACTGTGAAGGATACCACATATTTTAAAACATAAAGTTGTGAAGGAACAACAACAAAAGGTTGAATAACTAATAATAATAATTATTTATTGAAAGATTGAATAACAATTAGCATAGAATTAAAAAATACCACGCGTTCCGCGTGGTATAAAATAAAAAAAATTATAGGTTTAATCTTTATATTGATATGTATATCCTTTATAAATACCACCCTCTTTTATGTATTTGCTGAGAGTTTTACGATCCAATTTTATACCTTGAGATTCAAAATATCTAATTGTGTCTATAATACTAAAAAAAATATGTTCTTTATTACCATCTTCAGATTTTACAATAAGAGGCTTGTTTTTTTTATTAACCGGTTCAATTGTTTCTAAATTTAATTTATTATTCTTGTATTCCTCAATTAATAAATCTAAATATTTAAAATCAACAGGTAAATCTTTTTCAGAGTATTTACAAATAAAGCTATGAAATTCTTTTCCTTGTTTAATATATTTAGATAAAGTATCTCTTTTGATAGTAAAACCTAAAGATTTTAAATATACAACACAAGACGTTAAAGAATCAAATTCTAAATTATTACCTTCAATTTTTTTTATTAAAGGAGATATAGGTAAATTTGTAGAATCTACAAATTTATTTCCTTCTTTAATTACAAGAGTAACAGGTATACTTCTACGAAGACCTGATTCATATGCTGCACGTCGTTCATTATTCATTATATTTAATAACTCTTTGGTTGTTAAGTCACTTTGAACGGCAGAAAAAATAGGAAAACTTAATAAAATAAACTTATTAAGATAAGGTACTTTAGTATCTAGGTATTTATCACATGAAGATTGATGTATACCTAAAACTCTTTTCAAGCTTATTTGTGATTGTGCATGATGATATAAAATTGAACAAGTTAAGTCGTAAACATATATAGATTTACCTGTTTGAGACCCAAAATTTACAACTTTTAATGTATTTAATTCACAAGCTTTATCTAATAGTATGTATTGTTCTAAAAATAAAGCATCTTGTAATTTAAATACATCTTTATTTAATTTAAAGATTTTTAATTTAAAAGCGCTAAGGCCTTCTTTACGTAGAATAGGAAGAAATTTTCCAATTTGAGGTAAGTCATTTTTAAAATAATATTCCATTCGTCGTCTAAGAAGATTAGATGAACCCACATACATTAAATTAGAAGTTTTATGAATAAAAACATATACACCAGGAAATCCTCTATAACTTGATTTACCTACCAATTCATCAAAAGTTTTAGAATTATTTTTGTTTATTGGTAATTCTAATTCAATACCTTTAATTTTTAATAAAGATTTAAGTTTATTTTCGGTAATTGAAACCTTTTGATTACTAAGAATTTTATTAATAACTAAATGATTAGTTATATTTTCACTTTTAATGTGTTCTAAAGCTAAACTCTCTGAATTAACCTTTGAGTGAGAATAATTACTTTGGCTACGCTTTTGATTTAACGAAAATAACTTAAACGTTATTGTTCGTTTAATCAAGTTAGGAATTTTTCTATTGAAACTGATTGAATTACAATTGGCATAGAACTGTGAAGGATACCACAAATTTCGGAACATTGCGAATTCACTCTACTTAATATATGTTTTATTAAAAACTAAAGTAGAGGTTTTCTCCTAAAATTATATATATTTATATTAATTTTACAAATAATTTTAAAAATTTTAAATTCATTTGCACTTTTTCAAGCGGGATCTGACTATATCTTAAGCTTGCGCCAACCAACATATAGTCGATGAACTGCACACCATAAAATATGGCGCTTGGCTGCGGATTTCCCATTCAATTATCAATCTTGATTTTACTGTCGCGAGTCATTACCTGCGCCCCAAGTTGTATTACTACACTTGGTTGGTTAAGATTGCTTTAGGGGGTTCCCGACAATTTGATGGTTTATAGCCAAAGGTTCACTTTGACTTTGGCCTCCTGAAATAAGACCGTAGAATACTCCTTCTCTATTTACTAAAGTAGAACACTGGTTTAAACGCCCCGGATAAGCATCGAGTTTTAAAGCTAAAGATGGCACTGCGAAGGAATGTATAACCAATTTTTATACTTTTTAATATTCTTAAATTTTATTCAAGTTTACTATCCACCAATGTTTGAATAATAAATCTAAACTGATAATTTATACAACATAGAAGGATGCATATGATTAATAACAATAGATCTTAAATTAAGCATTGATTTTCGGTTAATATAAATTCGCCAACCTGAACTTTGTTTTCAAAGTGTACAATGAAGCTCATACTTAATTACTAATACATTTAATAATAATGTTGTCTCTTTTAAACTAAAAGATTCAGTACAAAGTACCACCCCTTTATTAATAGAAGAGCCATCTCCCATAATTCAATGAGCTAAAGCAACTGGAGTAAGAAGTTCATAAATATTACTTGGTACTATCTTAATTTTATTTTTATAAAATAAATTATAAATATCTGTCATACAAGGTAGTTGTCGTGTTTGAAAAGCTAGCCCTGAAAAAGGTTTACCTTTTCTTATTCCAGTAGTTACATGAGGAAAGCTGGAGCAGTAATGACTTAGTAGTAAAAACACAAATCAAACATATGGAGAATTTTTAGTAGATTGTTTAAAACATAATCTTGCATTTTTACTATCAGAAGGTAACTGCATTCAACCATCAGATAATATTAAACCTATAATAACATTTTCTATATGAAATGGAATTTTAGTCATACTTGATTGAATTCTAGTTAATCTACCACCTAAGGTTAAACCTAAATTGCTTCCTCAAAGAACAATATTACCGGAACTGATATTTGAATTACCAGACTTTTTTGAATTAGGAGATAGTTTAAATGCTGTAGTAGAAATATGCATGTGGCTTAATTGTTTAAAATTTATTGAATTTTTATTGTATTTATTTGGGCACTCAAGGTTTATAGCTAGTGCAGGAACAATGAAATAATAATATATTATATATTTATACTATTTATTTTTATCTTGCTTATCTAATTTAGCTAAATATTATAATTCCTATATTATTAATCATTAAATTAAGTTTTACATGAATTAAGATGAACTTACCACTATAATCTTACAATAACTTTATGGGTAAATTATTTATATTTAAAATTTTGATTAAGAATTAAGTTAAGTATATAATGTCTCCTATCAAAGACTATTAGAATATACCTTACACCTATATTCTGCCCAAGTGTGTAAGGGTACAGTTTTTTTTTAATATAGGCGAAATTCCGTCTTTTCGTTGCTCTTTTACACTTTCTAGACAAATGATTTAGATTCGCGAATGCCCATTTTTATTTCGATTATTTCTATATTTGTTACTTTACAGAGATAATTACTCTATCCGCATAATATTTTATATATATGTTTAGTATATAGAACTTTAAGGTTTACCCGAAGTTTGAAATTTTATCAGACATTATTTAAACTTACTTAAGGTTTTAATTAGTCAGCGGCTGTGATAATGAAACGAATATGAGTTAATTCTGGAACTATAACACGATTATCTACTTCAAGCATTCTTAAAGCACCATCTTCTAAATCTTCTTCTGGTACTATATAAGAATCATATTCTATGTTTTCATTATCATCATTTACGAAATCCACGTACTGGTAGCTTCAATATCATTGATGCCATTTTTGCATAAAAATTATTAAGTAAAGGTGATATTTAAGAATCCAAGCTACGCTTGGTAATAAGAATTAAGATTCATTTAACCCTAATTTATACTTCATACTAGGAACAACATAAGGTAAAGTTAATTCTCTTAACAAAGGCATTGAACTGGCTCTAAAATAAACAGAATATTTATCTTTAGGAGTATTTCCTCCTTTTTTAGATAGTAGCTGTCTAGTAGTTTGTAAACCAAACTTAGTTTCCAACATACTTCTAAATAAGTCGACTTCTTCCTTAGTAAAATTATTAGTAGCAATTCTAATACTATTATAATATGGAAGCCAAGTACCATCATCCATAATAAGAAAAGCTAGAGACATAGGCGTTAAGTAATTAATAAGCTCAGGAGATATTATTTTTATTTTGTTTACATAAAATAAATCATAAAGCCAATTTAAACTACTAAAAGTGTATGTATCAAATTCATAACTATAATATGTTTTTTTTGTTCCAAGTGTATTTATTAGAGTTTTTTGAAACATTCTTGGTCCCGCATCAGTACAATAACCTCTCATAAAGAAAAATTCATATAAAGAAAACAAATATTCTTTATGCCGACCGCTTTGGTTAAACCGAAAACTAGTACCGGCTATTTTTGATTTACTTAAATAAGCATGACCATCACCGAGAAGACAACCAACTAAAACACTTATTACGTCAATGTTATGAGGACCAATTCTATTTTTAGTAGAGGTCTTAATATGAAATTGCCGATAATGAGTAATTTTCGTATGGATTTGCCTAGAAAATGAAGTTCCAGCTATAATGAAACTAGAAAACTTCAGAGATAATACCTGATACAAAATACATCGGCAATGCCGATGTAAATCGATTGTACATTAAGCATCAATTATTAAATTGACACCCACAAGTGAGCCAATCTGTTACAATAAATAAATTTACTGACAGTCTTTTAAAGTATTATAAATAACATCTTTGACCGTTTTCACTCGTGTCGCCTAAGGAAAATAATTTAAAGTAATCAATAAAAAACTTATAAATTAAAATTATATTTTATAATACCAATGGCTTATCAAAATAAAACTAATTTTTTGATGCAAGAATTTGTATATTCTCACCGATTGTACATTAAACATAAATTTATTAATTAAAATAATTTACACCCACAAATGACCCAATCTGTGGCAGTATTATTACTGACAATCTTGTATTATTATTTAAGCAATATAAATAATAATCTTTAATTGTTTACATTTACATCGCCAAAGGAATAAAAATATTCCTTAAAGAATCCTGTCGGAAACTTAGAGATAAATAAATTAATATAAATTATTATATACTTTTATATAATAATAAAAAATATAACTTTATTTAAATCACGACTATCGTTAATATAAAAAAAAATGTTAAGACTAAATTTTACATTAGTTTATAAGCCTAACTTGTAATACATTGATGAATGTAAATAAGGTAAAATAAAATTTCGCAAGGATGGCATAGATGAACTTTTTATGTAAAGAGAATATTGGCCAATAGTTTCTATTTTTTGAATAGTACAGTCTAAATTATATTTTCTTTTGAATATTTCAGCTAAAAGTTGTACTTCTAGTTTAAAATTATTTGTAGCTATTCTTACTCCTGATTTAGTTCAACCTCCATCATCCATTATAAATATTGCTAATACCAATGGAGTTATATATTTTTCTATATTACTTTTTTACCATTTTTATAAAACATTTCATGTAATCAGTTAAAACTTCTGAATGTAAAAGTGTTAAATTCATATCCAAAATAATTTTTTTGTTCTCCTTTTTTTATTATTCTAGAGTACATTCTAGGTTCTAAGTTTGAACAGTCCATATAAAAATTACAGTTATTTCATATTATTATTTTTATAATCTCTCATTTTAGTTTTTTAACTTAAAATGGTTTGTAGCCTATCGTTAGTTAAATAAACTTTATTTTTAACCAATTCCGCAATCTTGATAAAATTTTTAAAATCTAGACTTTTTGAGCCTTGTAAATTATAATGATTAAACAGTGGAATGATTATGGCTAAAATATCGGACAATTTTGTAACAGTTACTGCACACATAAGATTTTTAGAATCTTCTCTAAATTTACCACAACCTAATTGTTCACACAATTTATTTAATAAAATAGCATCACGTAAATGTTGACCTACTTTAAACATTAAACCTATTGATTTTCCAGTATTAGTTGTTTTATAATTATTAATTTGCACATGAAAACAACCTTCAGCATCTATAAACCCAGCTATTCAATTATAATCTAAAGTTTCAGGTAATTTTACTAAAGGTCTTTTAACAGGCATAACGTTAAGAAATTTTATTTTTAATTTGTCAGATAAACCTTTATTCATGGAAGATTTTATAGCTATAATTTTATTTAAACCTTCTTTAGTGTTGTGTTCTTTTTTATTAATTATATCTATAGCTAATTTTAAAAGTTCAAAATCAGCTTGTTTTTGAGTACTTAAAGGATATTTATTAAAATGAGGTATAATTACATTTGTTATTTCTTCTAATGAATATACAGAATAAATTATATGATTATCCCTTGAACGTATTCTTAAATTACCTGCAGAAAAAAAAAGATTGAAGACGTTTTAATAAATCATGATCTTTTTCGTGTAATTCTATAGAAAAAGAAGGAATAGTTTGCCAACCTCCTTTGTATCTACTAGATTGAGTTATTCCAACGTAAAAAGTTGATTCACCATCAGCAAAACCACACACTCAAAAAGGATTAAGTAAATTTTTATAATTTAAAGTTACAAAATTTTTTTCTAGATTATTAAAAATAAATTTATTTTCATTTATATTTTTAAATAACCCAATATTATGTAATTTATATGTTTCACAAAAAGGAGTTATAATTTTTATAATAGAATTAACATATTTTTTATCTATATTTATTATGAAATGATTATTTTTACATTCAAGTTTATTACAATTAATACCGTAAAGGCTTTTTAACATTTTATTTAATATTTGTACATCCTTGCTAGTATGAACATAACAGTATAAATGTAAATTTTCATTTACAAATTTTCCATATCTCATTATTCATATTGTTAAAGCTAAAGGACTCGTATATTTAAATAATATTGAATTTATATATAATTTATTTTTTTTTTTCAGAATAGCTTATGTATAAAATTAAAACTTCTAAAAGTATATAAATTAAAACTATTATTTGTATTGTTACTTACAATACTATTTTTGGCTGTGTAACCTCTAGTATAAAAAAATTCATACAATCAAAATAAATAATCTTTATGAACTATACTTTGTCTATAACAAAGTCTTGTTCCTTCAACATATCTTTTATTAGCATACCCATCTCCTAGTAATGAGCCCACTATAACTGATATCACGTCTTGGTGATGTAGACCTATACGATTAGCAGCCTTTACTCTAGTATGAAAATTAGAAATTTTACTTTGTATAGACATAATATTTTTATTTTTACACATTACTAATGAAAAAACTAAATTAATCTTTTCAATATTATTTAGTATAAACGATTTGGGGCCATCAATAAGACCCTCGGCAAGAATAGACATAGCAGGATCAGCAACTTCCAATTGTGTTAATAACTTAATTGTTAATTATTTCCAAAATAAGTTAACTTATTATATTGCTATAAATATTTTTATATACTAACGTATAATTTTGTAAATATTCAATAATAAATATTATTAATAAAAAAATTTTATAACTATAATAATAGCCCATAAAAATAAATTTCGGAAACAAAAATAATAAAGGAACTAATTGTGTATTATCGGGTATCAATGCGGAGCGATGGCTATAATATAATTAATAGAAAAAATAAATTATCATTGTATTTACCTTACTATTGAATCATAAAAGGAAAATAAATACTTAGCCTCATAACTTTAAAAACAAATAAATATAAAATATTATTTATTTATTTGTTTCTTCTTTTTTAATATATACTTGTTTATTGTTGAAACAGAAAGGGATATTTTTAACAATTCTTTTAGATACAGTGGTAGGGTCTACGTTTAAAAATTTGGCACAATCAGCTATGGAATCAAAAGAATAAATATTTATACCATCTTCACTTTGTATGAAAACACAAATATTTTTACGGGAAGAGTGATAATATTTATTTAATGATATTATTCACTTCTTATCGTTTCTTAATTCAAAGTTAGAAGGTCCATTAAGTAATTGTTCAATTTCAGCTAATAAAAGCGTTCTATCAACAATAGGTTTACCTGAAGTTGAAAGTCTATTATTATTCATTTGACTTAAAATTTTATTAATTAATTCTATACCTTCCTTAGAGAAATGATGGCCTTGTTCTTTTAGTTTAAAAATATATTTTCAATCTTGAAAATCTGATTTTTTTTTACTACGTCAAACTAAACTATCTAAGAAAGGAATAAATATATTATTTAAATATTCAATTCGTGTAGTTTCAATTCTAGCTATGGCTTTATAATTTGGTTTTGCAGGTTTTGATATAGAAATTCCTATTGTACCATCATAATTACCATTAGTACCTGGTAGATTTTCAAGATAAGTTTTAATATTTTGCATTAAATTTAAATCAGCTATAGCCTGACATAAACTAAAATCTAATCTAAATTTGTTGTGTCGATTAATGCTAAAAGAACCTTCCCCTTCAATAAAACCTAGCAATCAATACGGTGTTATGTTAATTTCCTTATCACTAGGCATATTAAAATCAGATCTTTTACGATTCATTTCATTTTTAATTTTTAAAATTTCAGCAATTAAATCTGAATTTTTAGATTGATTAGTATAGAGATTATAAGCTTTAGCAAAACATAGGAAATTAAGCCATTTTGTACCTTGAAGAGGATATTGGTAAAAAATCTCTATAATTTTAGCTATATCTTTAAGCCTCGTAATAGTAAAAGATGCATAATTATCGAATGATCTAACTTCTCCGAAACCTAGTGTTTTTTGAATAAAATATAATACACTAATATCATCTATATGAAGATTAATTTGAAATTTAAAACCACAAGTTTGACCCTTAATAACAATATAAAAAAACCCTTCACCATCTGTAAACCCACTTAATCAAGAATAAGAATTATTAATAGAAGAAATTAAACCTAAATCTTTGTCTTTTGCAACTATTAGCTCAGACTCAGAATAAGGTTTTTTTGTTAGAACCGCAAAAGTAAAACACCTTTTAGATAAAGCCTCACGAATTTTTTTGATAAAGCCAGAATTACTACATATATTTAGAGTTAGATATGTTAAAGGGTTAATATATAAATAATCCTTTAAATCTAACATTAACCAAATCAATTTATAATATGAATTATTTTCATATTTCCATATCTTACGACATGGTTCAGACTAAGTCTTCAACTACTAAAACGACCTTTTCAATCTTTTTTATAAATATTTATTATAATATTTATAATAATCAGCGTTATAATTGGCTCTTAAATAAGCGTGTTTGTTTCGCGATAGATTTATTAAGTTTAAGTTAATAGATGGAGGGTGTTTACTTTTATTAAGTATAGTAAAATTACTAGATGTAAATCATTGTGTAAGTTACATTTAGTCGTTGAACGTCCTTATTGTAGTCTAAATAAAAATTACTACAATAAATTTCGCTTCAAATTTACTCGAAAGCGAAGCTTTTCGAGTACTTCTTGAAATTAACCCTCTTTTTATCTTAGAGTATTATTCTATGTTGGACTTTAGTTTTTATCCATAAGGTATAAAAGTTTGAATGATGGGAATGCGATTAAAATTAAAATAATAGCGGGAGTAATTGTTCAGATCAGCTCGATAATTGTCAATAGACTTTTTTATTCGGGTTTATATATTTTCTTGGCATAATTTTTAACATATTGATTCAACTGATTCTTAATTTATTTAACTGAAAATTTATACTTATTTTTAAATATTTCACCAGATTTTATATATTTCATAACTGTACTCCCACTAATTCCTAAAAATTTTCCTGCTCTTCTGAAGTAAAATTCCCTATCAGTTTAAACTCCTCTTTATCTCACTTTTCATATATATTAACAGAAGTTCCATGCTTAGAGCTCATTAATAATTTAGTTTCTTCAGATAATTTTCTACCTAAAGCTTTTTGTTTAATTAATTTAGTTTTTTCACTATGAGTTTTACCAAATAAATTATTCTTTTCCCCTAATTTTTTTTGACTCATAAGCTTTTTAGTCTCCTCACTCAACTTCTTTCCATATCAGTAAGAATTTTCTTCTTTACACACTCCTTTTAAAGCTTTACTGATTTTAGCCTTAGTCTCTTCAGAACGAGTTAATCCTAATGAAGAACCAGCTATTTTTTCAATATTATAAACAGGATTTAAGTTGTCAAAATAATATTGTTCTCTAACAGTTAAATCAACTTTATCACAATACTCTAAAATAGTTAAAGAAAAATTAGAATAACCGTATTTAATAAGAGCTCTACTAATTATAGATTTTGATCTTTTAAGGTAAGCAGTATTAAAATAATTTAAAAATCTGTTATAAAGGTTTTTAGATTGTCCTATATAAAAATCTTTAGTTTCTTTATTAGTAAGCATATATATTCCTGGTTTACCTTTATTATCATTTAAAAAAAATTTTTTTTTTTATGATCCATATTAAGATAAACTACCATCTCTTTATTTTTATCTAAAGGATTGTTAATTTTAACAATTTCAGTCTCGGGGCCGCCTCCTTGTTGAGTGATACCTTAATTAAGGTATCACCGCGGAGCGATGGCGAATTACTATAATGCCTTGAAAATATAAATGAGTTTATAACGAATAAATTTCGTCCCATCGAAGAAAACAAATTTGTCTAATTTGGACTATCTCTTTATTCATCGAGTTTCACTCGATGAAACGATCTCACGTATAGTCTCTGAGGATTCATTGAGTAACCTCAATGTTTTACCTGCTGATTACATTTTGTTTAACAAATGCTTTCCAGCATATGGTGAATTTCTACGTAAATATTTTAGGAATTATCAATTAAAGATCGATTAAATAAATATTTATTTTTAAATATTTTACGCAGGCACTTTATTATACCATGATTTAAATATTTGTGTGAGATCTTTTTTTTTTATTAATTTATCATACTAATTGAAAGTAATTTATTACATAAAATGTAATAATTTAAGATCTACCATAATTCATGCCAGATTTAATATTTCGAATAAAGCTAATATTTTCTTCAGTTAAAGGTGAATTACTTTTTTTAATCTCTGCTACTTTAACAAAATCTAAAAAATTAAAATGTTTAATACCCTGAACTGGGTATTTTAAAAATAAAGGAATAAGAATACCAGATATATCGCCAAATTTAGTAATAAAAAAATCTACTGACCTTTTATTGAGATAGACTCTACCACAGCCTAAGAAGTCTACAATACTTCTAAAAAGTTTTTCATCTCGAATATGTTGACATAATTTAAATTGTAAAAGTATTTGAGTGTTATTGTTAGGTTTATTTATAATTCTAACCAAAAAACACCCTTCAGCTGTAGTAAAACCTGCTAATCAGTTTGGTTCTGTAACTTTAGAGTCACAGCTAAGCTGTGGTCTTACAACTGGAATAATGTTTGGAAAAGCTTTTTTTAATTCTGGAGATAATCCTTTATTAATAGAAGCTTTTAGGCCCAGTACTCTATGAAAACCTTTTTCAGTTAAATGATCCTTACTTTTTATTATTTCAAAAACCGTTTTAAATAATAAGAAGTCGGGCTGCTTTTGAGTTAGAAGTGGATATTTATCAAAATGGGCTATAATAACACTTATCTCTTCTATAGATCTTACATTATAAACACAACTCCCATTAGATTTGTGATATATTTTTCCTACACCAAAATAAGACATAATGTCTTTCAAAATAGATAAATCTTTGTCAATTATATTTATTTCAAAAGCAAGTCAAGTAACTCATCCTATTTTAACATTATCAGATTTTTGGACGTAGACTATAAAAGAAGCTTCACCATCCGAAAAGCCTGTTAAAAATCAAGGATTCATTTTAAATCTTAATACAGTATGGTCTATCTTATTTTCTATAATTGAAGTTAGATATCTCTTGTGAATTAGATTAGATTGGGTTTTAATAAATTGGTAAATTGAGAAATGCCTAAGAATAAACCTTGAGTGAGTATTTAAATATACTTCCCTATTACCATCTATTCTTTGTTCTTTTACAATTGTAGGCAAATTGGATACAATTGATTTAGATTCGCGATTGAGTATTTTGTTTTCACAAATATTCTGATTTATTATCGTACCTGAGTAATTAATTCAGCCAACAATAAATTTTCAAATATTGATTGATAACAGAATCTTTAACAATTCCCCGAAGTTTGATAATAAATGTACCCTAAATAGTGAATTACCGATTCACTCCACACCAGGTGATCTTTTATTAGAATAATTTCTAATTACAGATGCTAAAATTCAACCTACACCAAATAAAATTGTAACTAAATAAAACATGATGTTATCCGTCTAATACCATATGCTTCGAAGCCGACGATAGTATTATAATATTTAATTTTAAGATATTTTATCATATTTTTAATTAAATTAATTTAAAACGACTTTCGTCATCTTAAATTAATTTAATTTGCTTAATATAATATATCTTTTATTATGTATAAATCTAAATTTAAAAGCAAGGAGCCACCGAAGGTGGCCCTTGCAACGTAACCGCAGCTTTGCTGCGGCTACGTCGCTTTACGTAAAATATTATATCTTAAATCTTAAAGAATTCATTCCCGATTTAATTTTTAATATTTTTTCAAACCCTTCTGGAGTCAAATGTTCTTTAGATATTTTAATTTTAACTATTTTTTTTTAATCTTCTAAATCTTTAGATTTCGACCCTATAGACTATTGAAAATCATCATAAAAGTTCTATTTTTATTCATTTTTAATTTAATTTTTATTATCCTTTCTAATACCTCATGAGTTAAATACTCTTTATTATTTATTAATTCAGCAGCTTCACAAAAATCAGTATAATCTAAGGCTTTTACACCTAAGATAGGATACTTATTAAAAAACGGAATGATTTTATTTAATATATCAGGAAAGTTTGATACTTCAAAATCACCTACGGATGTATTACGATTATAATAAACACCACAGCCAAAATATTGTGTGAAACTTTCCATTAATAAAAGATCACGAGAATGTTGAGTTATTCTAAATCTTAATTGTACTTGCTTTCCTAACTTATTAGTTTTGGAATCTTTAACATTAATAAAAAAACTACCTTCAGCGCTCACAAAACCTACTATTCAATGAGGATCATTAATTTTTTGATTCACTATTAATGGTTTTTCTAAAGGTATAATATTAGAAAAAACAGCTTTTAATTCATCTGATAAACCTTTGTTTAAAGAAGCTTTTATAGCTATAATTTCTTGTAATCCTTTTAGAGTAAGATGTTTTTTATTTTTAACTATTTCAAAAGCCAATTTAAATAACTGATAATCTGATCATTTTTGAGTAATAAGAGGATATTTATCAAAATGATTTATTATTAATTCTAAATCTTTAATAGATGAAACTCTATACTGTATTGCATCTTCATTTAATTTTGTAATAACTCCTACACCTTTAAAATGATTCTGAATATTATTTAGTAAATTTTGATCTTTTCTATGTAAATTAATTTGAAATCTCAATATTATAGATCAACCTAATTTAGACTTAGTATTTTTAGAAATATTAATAATAAAAGAACTTTCACCGTCGCAAAAACCTGTAATAAATCAAGGATCTAGTATAAATGCCGAGAGCTCTGAACTGGTAGCCCGGCGCTAATTTATTTGAATACGTGCTAAAAGACCAAACAATTATATAAACAAATTTATTTTTTTGAATTAATAATGGATATTTTACAGGGGAATTAATTATAATCCCAGAGTTAATAAATAATTTAATTTTTTTTAATAAATAGGCACAAGCGAGTATAAAATAAATAATAAATTTTCAATACCTTATGACAAAATAAGGATTCAAAATATTTATAAACACAAAAAGCGATTGGATTACCGTTTTTAATATTTAATTTTTAGTGAATAATAATATATTGAATAAAATAAAGCGTCGGTGGCATCTGATTCGTCAGCGCGCGCGCAAAACGCGCGCGCCACCGAATCTTTTGTTTACTAATAGTACCAATGCCTCCAAAATATAATTGTATTTTTTCTAATAAACCTATAGAAAACCCAGGGTTAACGTAATAGCCTATTTTATATTTAGAATTTTTACCAATAGAAAGATAAAACCAAGCTTCATTTATTTTTATAATTTTTGCCTACAGAAAAGTGGAAATAAGCTTCATTTATCTTATGAAAAAAGAACAACAACAAAAGGTTAAATATTAAAAATTTTTATTCTTAAAATAATATTAATAAAATATTTAGAAATTTTACCCTTAAAGATGTATATATTAATTATAAACCTAATCTATAAAGCATAGAAGGTATAATAAAAGGTAAAACAATTTTTTGCAATATAGGTAAAGAATCATGAGAAATATATATTAAAATTCATCAAACTACATTCGATGCTGTATTAAATCAAGATTTAATTTAAATGAATAAATATATCTCCACGTTTTTATGGCATAAATTTAAAAAATAAACTATGGGTGTATATTATTGCCTATTATTATATATGACTTTAGGTTTCACTTAAAAACCAGCTTTCCTGGCTACTAAGAACAAACCTTACAACATTAATGTTGAAAAACCGTCTGCTCGTTGCTCTTTTACAACTAATTTATTAATAGTTGATTTAGGTCCGCGATATCCCATTTTACTTATCTCCAATGATATTATCATACCTTCAGTCATTAATGAAGCCAACCATACGATTAAATATGATTTTGATTAAAAGAGCTTTAGGAAATCCCCGGAATTTGGCTTTTATACACGATAATCATGTAATTCAACTAACCCCTCAAATTGAGGTGCTGCACTATCTTGGAAATAAAGACCTCATGGTCTAGGGGAATCACATTGCAGATATACGTTTTTAAATAAAATATTTAACATTTTTAAAGTTTATAATATTTTAGTTAAGTTGATTATTTACACTAATTTTTTTATCTCATCCGGGCTAGATGATAGATAAAAGAGCTGTAAGCTATAAAATTAGATTATAATAATCTTAAGAGTCCAAATTAAGCTTGGCGATCTTTAAACTAAACAATTAGGGGGAAAAGATAAAAAATACTCATTTTATCAATTAAAGTGAGTATACCCTAGAATGTATAATTTCAAATTAAAATTTACATAAGGAACAATAACTAAGATTGAATAAGAACAATAATGAAGGTTTAATTATTATAAATAATTTTAATTAAATAAAATATTTATTTAATTAAAATTATAATGCTGTAAGCGTAGCGCGTTTATTAAGCTGGTGTTACGATACTACGGAGGCCGCATCTGTCGCTATAAAATTAAGCGGAAAGAATATTAAAAGTCTAAGCTAGCAATTTCGAAATAAATAATTAGTAAATACTTATTAAATTAATGAAAATTGAGTATATACTCTTATTCATTATTTTTCGTTTGATCTGATTCATTATCAGTATTTACATCGGATATATTATCTTTTATTATTATATTATTTATCTCGGTTTTTTTATCTTTGATTTTAACAACTAGCTCCTCTAATTTAATCTCAGTTTGTGCTAAGCTAGCACCGTGCCTTACAATAATATCATTATTTTTAGAATCTCTCGCCCATGAATCAGCACCTTGATCCTGCACTACTTTAATAAATGTCCTTACTAGTTCATTATGAGCCTGTTTAGCTTCTTTTAATTCATCAGAATCTCCCTTATAAATATTATATTTTTTAGTCATATCCTTATCACCTACAATTTCTTTTAGTTCGTCTTCAAGAAAACTTACATCTAGGGTTTTTCCTTTTGTAAGTTCAGGTTCGTAAGAGCTACTAGTTTCAGAGTGATCACTATATTCATAGTCTATACCTTCACTACTAAGGGAATCAGACTTTGGCGAAGAAACTTCAGGGTTAGATTCATCCTTATTAGATAAATCGTCATCAGAATTATCCTCATTATCAGGTAAATCGTCATCATTAGAATCTCCTATATAAAATTCAGGTGAACTAGAATGATCAGGTTCATCCTCATTATTATTAGATTTTTCCGAGAAAAGAATTGCTATAAAAATAACTAAAATAAATAAAATAAAAGTGTATCATTTATGAATTTTTGAATATAATTGTTTTTTTTTTGGATATTTACAAATTTTAATAATTATTAAAATTAAACTTGCTGTAAATAAAACTAAGGCAAAGTAATAATATAATGATATTACATCATTTGTATCGGAGGTATAAAAAGAGTATGTTAACATAAATATTGTTTATTATTATTATTTTCACTTAATCTAGGCTTTGTAAATAACACGAATGAGGCTGTTTTATGCCCTAGTGTTACTATTATTGCCCCAATCATAGCTAGTAAAAGTATAATTGAAGTTATTAATAGTCACATAGCATGGCTAGTGTATAAAATATTCACGACATAGAATTTTAATTCCTACCAGATTTATCTTTAATAAATATACAAATTTTTAATTACTTCTCTTATTCATAGTAATTTTTATTTTTTGAATTTCATTTAATCCTATTAAAGTAAGCTTAAATTTGTTTAGTTTTCATGATGATTAATATAATCATAGAAATAAAATTAAACTAAGCCAAACTCGTAAAATTTATTTACCTCTTTCCATATTCATACTTGCTTTAATTTTTATTATTTTTCCAATCCTTCCTTTGTTCTATGACTATTAACTTTCATTATAGATGCTATTTCACAAAAATCGTAAAAATCTAAAACTTTCTTACCATAGAGTGGATATTTTTCGAATAATGGAATTATTTTTTCAGTTAAGTCATTAAATTTGGTAATTTTAAAATAAACCGCAGTTTGATTAGAATTAATGTAAATTTTACCACAACCCAAATATTCAACTAAACTTTCCATTAATTGTAAATCTCTATAGTGTTGAGTTATTATAAAAGTCAATTTAACAGCTTGCCCTAATTTTGTGGTTGAAGATTTATAAATATCTACGAAAAAGCACCCTTCAGCACTAACAAATCCAACTAATCAATTAAGGTCAGGAGTTTTTGATCTTTAATTAGGGATTTCAATAGAATAACATTAGGAAATGCTTTTTTTAATTCATCTGATAAACCCAAATTTATTGACGCTTTAAGAGCAACAATTTTTTGTAAACCAGAAAGAGTTAAATGTTCTTGGTTTTTTATTAAATAAAAGGCTTTTTTGAAAAGTTCGTAATCTGCCAATTTTTGAGTTACTAATGGATATTTATTAAAGTGATCTATAATTACCTGTAATTCACTAATAGATTGTATTCTGTATTGAATAGATTTTGATCCTTGTTTATAGATTTTTCCAATACCCAAATATTTTTGAATATTTTCTAATAATGTTTTATCTTTTTCATGTAAACCTATAGAAAAACCTAATATAATTCTTCAACCAGTTTTCATGTTTTTTTCTTTATAGATACTAATAATAAAACAACCCTCACCGTCTGAAAAACCTGTGAGAAATCAAGGATTAATTATATTCTGATTTAAAGAATTATTAGTTTGAAATAATCTTTTTTGTATATTAAATTTATTAGAAAGGATTCTGGGTTGATATTTATTTTCAAAAACCGTTAGTATATATTTTAATTGCAATGAATTATTGCAATAATTATCGTTTATGCGTTGCTCATTTACAACCATATAGCTTTTTGTTAGCGTTACTATATTGGTTATTTTAGATACGAGGTATTCCATTTTAGTTTCCGTTATCTTTTGATTTATTACCTTACCTGGTTTATAAGTTCAGTCACTTACAATTTTTCAATTATAGATAGGTATCAAAAGCTTTAGAAAGTTCCCATAATTGGATAATTTTAGGTAAAATAGTAATTTCCTTAATCACATAGTACCTATAGCCATCATTTCATTTAATGCTCCTATAATACTATCTCATTTATCAGAACTGCTATAAAAAACACTTTTATATCAAGAAGAATCTTTTATAGCAAAATTTAAAGTAATAGATGAATAAATAATAGCCGAAACAATTAAACCTAAAAATAGACTATTAAAATTATCAGAATGTAATTCAGAAATTCTAATATTAATTAACATCAAAGTAAAAAGGAATAATATAGAAACGGCCGAGATATACACTAAAATATAAGATAATCCTATAAATGGCATACCTATTAATAATAAATAACCTGAGATAATTAAAAACACACGGCGATCAAATTTATCATGCAAATAAAAAATACGGTAAGCACCGAAGGCGTATAATACATTTAAAGTTAATTGAACTAATATTAATTTATTTTCTTCCCTTGTTCATTCCGTTTTTTAATTTTTTAATTCGAGATAGCCCTTCTTCCGTTAAATGCATTTTTTTATTCATTAGCTCTACAACTGAAACAAAATCTAAAAAATTTAAATGTTTCACCCCCTAGTATAGGGTATTTTTGGAAAAATGGTACAACTTTATCTATTAAATCATTAAACTTAGTTACTACATATTCTACTGCTGTTCCTCTTACATAAACATTACCGCACCCTAATAAATCAACAATACTTTTCATGAGTTGCTCATCTCGAGAATGTTGACTAAGTTTAAACATAAGTTGAACAATTTCTCTTGAATTTTCTTTAGATTTAATATGAATAAAGAAACAACCTTCTGCACTAACGAAACCAGCTAATCAATGAAAATTCTTAATTCTAAAGACCTGAAACATCAGGTCTAGGGTAAGGGATAACATCTAGAAAAATAGCTTTTAAATCGGCAGAGAGACCTCAATTAAGATTAACTTTTAATGCTATTAATTTACGTAATCCTTCTGAAGTTAAATGTTCTTTATTTTTAATTAAATCAATAGCCATTTTGAATAATAGATAATCCGCATGTTTTTTTGTTATTAATGGAAATTTATCAAAATGATTTATAATAAGTGTTATATCTTTTATAGAATGTATTCGACACTCAAACCCTTGAGCTCCATTATTATAAATTTTCCCAACTCCAAAAAATTTTTGAATTAATTCAAGTAAAGCACGGTCTTTTTTATGTAAATTTATTATGAATTCAGCTATAACATGATATCCTGTTAAATATCTTTTATTTTTTTTTATTTTTAGCATAAAACAGCTCTCACCATCAGAAAAACCAGTAAGAAATCAAGGGTTCATATTTAACTCCTGTGTATTATTAACCGTAGTGGAATAAAATCTTATTCTATTTATTTGTTTAGAAAGGATTTTGACTTGATAGTTTCTTACGAAACCCGTTAGAGTACACCTTAAACAAGAAGCACGGGCAACTTGTAAACTACCATCTACTCGTTGCACTTTTACAGCCGTAATTCTATCTTTAATATAAAAAGATGATTTATAAGGAATTAAAGATAAACAGGTTGATTTAGCTACGCGATTATCCATATCACTTTAGATACTATGGAGGTTTCCGTAATTTGATAGTTTACTCCTAAAAGATGAGTTCCTAATCATCAAGCAGAGTATTAAATATAATACAGCTATAATTGGATTCCTAGCTGTTATAATAAAAATACCTAATATTATACTAATTACGCTAATTATGCTTAATCAGATAATTAAATAACCATTAGTATATATTTCTGAATAAATAGCATATAACATATTATTAAAATTAATAGAAAAAGCCAAGTTATTCAGAGATATAATATATAAGGAAAAAATGTGCGTAATTAATTTTATATATTACTCTTAAAAAAAAGATATAAACAAGAACATAGGAAGCCGTCCGAGTGACGGCGCCTAATGCATACCGCGTTTTCGGCTCTGCATCTATAAGTAATAATAATATTACTAATTTGATTGCTTATATTTTAATAAAACTATATAATTTTGAATAAAATTATATTCATAATATACGTTACTAAAAATATAAATTGGAATAAAATCAAGATCACCTAAAGGCGACCAATGATTCGTCGCGCGCGACGAATCTTAAGGATTGGCTTCATAAAATAGTTTCACAGGCGTCCGCCCGATGAAACTATTTTTTGAAGCCAAATCATTTATAGGTTAGTGTTCCGCGCAGCGAAGCTGCGCGGGGAGCGCCGGCGCCATACGAGACATGGCGCCGACGCCAAAAATTTTTACATTACTAAAAATAATTATTAACTTTATTTTAATATTTATAATCAATTTAATATATTACATTAATAATTTTGATAATCTTTGATATAGAATTTAATGAAATATTTAACTTAAAATTTTTTCTATATCTAAATTAATTTAAAACTATAAGTAAAACTCGCCGTTCTAAATATAATTTAAAAATATATATTAAAATATACATTATAATAATGAAGATTACATAAAAATAAAACACCCTGCTAAGTAGACACTACGATACAATATTTCAATTTACAGAGACCAACACACGCGAAGCGTGTGTTGGTCGTAGAGGCGCCTACGGTGTCCCCCCCTTCTCGTCAAAAATATATTTTTTCCGTTAAATTGATAGGTAAAACCTTTCTCATTAATTTGACCTATTTTAAAATTCTTATTACATACTTATAAAAAAGTTATACAAAACGTATATTTAAAAATACAAATAGACTATAACCAAATCGTCGATGACCATACGTCAAGTGGCACTGGTATAGGGCATAATCCATAAGGATTAATGCTCATCGCAGCCCGCGCTTGCGCGGGCTGCGGCGTATTTAAAATAAAAAAATTATATTAATTATAAATGACTTAATTATTCAGTCATTTATCTCTGAAAAATAGGGAACAACAACAGAAGGTTGAATAATTTATATAAAAATAATATATAAAGTAACGTCGCGCGCCTCAAAACTATTATAAATTAATTTTTTTTTATTAAATCAACAAAATAGAATATACCGTAAAGTATAACAAGTATCAAACTATGATCAAAATTAAATATAAATGGTAATGAAATATAAAAAGTTAAACCGATTAAAATATATAAAGCATAACTAGTTATAACACCAGTATCTAATTTACTTATAGTTTTACCTAAGCTAAATAAACCTTTTTCTAGACCATAAGGGCCTATTAATTCTAAAGAACCTCTATCTAAAAGTTTAGTAAATTGACCACCTAATGCTAATACTTTTCCTGTAATATATCTATTATAAAATAATTCTACAAAGAAACGCTGATTAAAGAATACAAATAAATTATGCCCTAATCTAGAGAATTTAAAATCCATAAGTATTAAAGGTGATAATTCAGAAATAACAATAGCTAAAACAGAAAATAAAATAGTACAAATTAAAGGCAATAATTTATAAATAGTTGGGACAGCAAATTCTGCATTTATGCTAATCTCGTGAGAAGGATGAATAAAAATACTATTATCCATAAAGAAATTTGACCCTAACCCTACATAAATATCTTTAGCTATATAACCAAAAAAGATTGAAAATATAGCTAATATTATTAATGGAATACTTAAGAACAAGTCACCTTCATGCGCATTTTTATAATACACCAATGGTCCATGGGGATTAGATAAGAAAGTAAGGTATAAAACTTTGATAGAGTATAATGTTGTGAATGTAGCACCAATAACAGCAATATAGTAAACAGCTATGCTTGAAAAATAATATTGTCCAAAAGATAACTCCAATATAAGATCCTTTGAATAGAAACCGGTCATGTAAGGAAATGCGACTAAACTAAGAGAAGCTATTACCATTACTGAATAAGTTAATGGTAAAATTGCACGTAATCCACCATATTTACGAAAATCTTGATTATCAGCCATAGCATGAATAACACTACCAGCACCAAGGAATAGTAAAGCTTTATAGAATGCATGATTAACAAGATGGAAAAGGGCGACATTGTATGAAGATAAACCTACTGCAATTACCATCATCCCTAATTGCTTAAAATATAAATAATTTATATTTTTGGACCATTTCTTTATTAATCTTCATATTTTTCTCATTTATTTTTAAATTCAACCCAATCATTAAGTTTAATTATATCCTTATTATTTTTACTAATTCTTTTTAAATAGAATTCTTTTATTAAATTTAATCTATTTAATTTTTTAGTTCTTAAAGGATATTTACTAAAATAGTTATCTATTAAATTAAATAATTCATTTTTTCTATAGATAATATATTTAAATGCTTCAGTTTTACGACCTAAAATATCTACTCTTCCACCATATAAATGAATTAACGGATCTAATAAATATTTATTTTTTTGACCTATACTAATAAATACTTGCCCACTCGCTTCATTAAAATAAACTGAACCGTCACTATCTATAAAACCACTTAATCATCCGTTGTTAAATGTTAAAGGTTTAGGGAACATAAGCTCTATTTCGTATTTTTTACATAATTTATTCATTTGTAATAACCTAATGGGATTTCTAATTAAACCATTTACATTTTCTAATAAAGCAATTAAACCTTTTTTATGACTTAATTGATATTTTAAAGCATTAGCATTAGCAATAGTATAAATAGAACCCCCTAATTTATGTTTAATGTCATATAATGCTTTTTTATCCCGAACATCCATAGTTATAGCTAAACGAGCAATTCCTTTTTTAGATAAATTAAAATACCCATCTCCATCTATTACACCAGCCAATCATTCAAAAAAAGGATCTGACGTCTTAGCTTTATCACTAGTTGAAGATGATTGTTCTCTTAATTTTTCTGACAAAGGCAATAATATATATAAATTAAAAGCAGTAAATTCTATTAAATCCCTTTGGTAGAACATTAATAAAATAAAACAAAAACTAATAAAAATAATAAGATTAAAAAAATAGTTTAATATCAAGCGTATGGCCTCTGAGATTCCTACTCACCTGCATTTAATAATAGCTTTTCTCTGTTCTGATATATTAAATATAAAACTAAATATATAGAAGTACTGGGACAAGTGAGATTTAAAACTTTTACTAATATGATTATTTAAATAACCATGGGCTTTGGTTATCTGCGAATTATTTATCCGTAAAAGGATAAACTCTACGTAAACAGCTTGAATCCTATATATAATAATTATAATATTATTATATATTCGAGCCAATTGACTCATAGTTGAATAGGCAATAACTTTTTTTATATCTTGTTGGAATAAACCAATTAAAGAGCTAAATACTGTAGTTAAAGCTCCTATTCATAGACATAACAATAATGCAGTGCTACTATATTCTATTAATGGGGAACTACGCATAAGAAGGTAAACACCAGCTGTACATTTATGTTGATTATTTTTTTTAATCTAATCAAAAAACCAATATAGCTTTTTGTTTTCAAGTGTTTTCATATTTTTAAACTTAAAAATAGCATCCCGTCATTTTTATGACGGATTGGACTATATCTTTAACTTTTAACTCTATTTTACCTAGAAAACTCATATCTTCTCTATTTTTTAAATTCAGATCTTAGTTCTCTTATTAATGTTTGTGTCACATTAATCTTATTCCATTTACCACTCAATACTTTATCTCTATACATGCTAGGAAATTCTTTTTCCATATAATGCCTTCTTATTAATGATTTATCATAGTCACTTAAACTTGATGTATTTAAGGTAAAAGGAGATCTTCTATCAGGATTATTAGAATTTAAAGCTTCCAGACGACTTGCTATATTTTTAATTTCGGAATCTAATGAATCATTTACAATTTCATAAGAATAGTTATTACCATAAGAATGAGAATTCCCAGTTCCAGAAAGTAAAGCAGGATCAATGTTAGGGTTCCCCTCTGGTTGTGGAAAACCACTTCCAGGTTGTAAATTGCCAGGGTTTGGGGAAGAACTTGGTTGACCACCACTATTGGGGTCCATAAATGTTTCATAAGAAGCAAAGTGATCATATAAATTTAATTCCAGTAAAAAGAAAAATGCAGGGTTAAGATACAAGAAACAGAAAGTACAAATGAAAAAGTGTATAATTAATTGACTAATTAAAACATAATCATAATTAACTAGTCATAAATCATATAATTTAACTAAAAGTTTTTTAAACTTAGAGAAAATTATATTTAGTAAAAAAGCAAAGAAACCTACAAATAAAAAAATTGGCAAAATATCTATAGTTAGTAAACCTAGATAAAGGAAAACACAGACTATTCATAATTATTATTTTAATATAAAATATTACACGATTATTTAAATTATTTAATTTATTAGTTATATTGTATTTAGATTAAAGAAAAATTTTAAAAGTAAAATAGAGTTAAAAGTTAATTTGTGTATAGTCTCTGAAGAACCAACACGCGCATAAAAAATTTAATAAATTAAAAATTTTAATATGCTCGACAATAATTATATTTATGTTGTTTCCTGCTGATTGTCCATTAACATCTTTAGTTTTATTATTATAAATAAAATTTAACCAAAGCTTTAGAATTTTCCAGCATATAGCAAATTGTGTTTGTTAATTTCACAATTAACATAGGCAACAACACTGTGTTTTACCATGGTTGCTGCATGAATCAACGCAGAAACTGGAGTAGGCTTATAAATGTTGATTTTTAATATAATACATTAAAAATGCTCAGTTATTTACACAACTGATCGGACTATATCTTTATATAATTCTCTTTAATCTATTTAAATTTTTTTTATATATAATTAAAAGATTTAATTCTTTATTTGTCAAATGTTTTTTATTCTTTATTAACAAATAACTTTTTTTTCAATTTAAATATATTATAGATTTTTTAGTTTTTAAAGGATAAAGATTAAAATATTTAATTATTCTAGATAAATTAGTTGTATTAACAGTAACATTACAAAGACCAAATTCAGAATAAATTTTACCTTTTAATATTTCAGCTAAATATTTAATTTGATCATAATTATCATTTTTTTGAATTAAAATATAATTAAGGTTAGCTGAAATGTTTTCTTCAGGTTTATTATTAATAGTCAATATAAAACGACCTATAGCATCTGTATATCCACATAATCAAGTATTTAATGTATTAGGTTTATTAATATTTTCTGAATAAACAATGCTAGTTTCATATTTTTTATTTAATGCTGTTAATCATAACTTAAATTGTTCTTTATTAGAATTTAAAAAGAGATTACCATTTATAATTGAAATTAAATTTAATAACCCATTTTTATCTTTTATTTTATAACAATGATTATTCTTTATTTTGTCTTGAATTCTCACAATACCAAATCCTAATTTTTTCTTAATAAAAAATAAAATTTGAGCATCTTGAGATGAATGTACTATTTTAAACTCTAAATCTCCAGACTTCGTGATTATAAATAATCCTTTTCCTTCTAAAAACCCTATAAATCAAAATTTAAATAAATTATCTTTGAAATTATATACTTCACGTATAGTCTCTGAGGATCCTAAATTTTGTGTAATATTACATTTATTTGTAACATTATATTCATTATAATAAAAAAAATAATTAATAAAGTTTCCTGCAGGTTGTCCCTCATTTTGGATTTTTCCTAACAAGAAATAGCTCTTGAGTGGACCAAAACTTAAATCAGGATGTTCTCGCATACAGTGAAGTTTAGGGAGAGCCCTTAGCATCGTATTATTTATTTTTTTACATTTAATTTATATAACATTTCGGGTATAAAATAAGGACTTACTAAAGATATAAGTTTGTCCATGCTATCTTTACTAATTCTAATTCTTCAAACCACATTACCATTAGGATTAGTATGTTTATTAATAGTAGATTTTATACCAAATTTTATATTTAAAATATTTATTAAAATCAATACTTCTTTTTTGCTAAAATTGTCTGTACAAAGTTTTACAGTATCTTCCGAAAAGTATCCATCTCCCATAATTCAATGAGCAATCCTAATAGGTGTTAATAATTCTTCTATCTTGGATGGTAATATTTTTACAAATTTACCACCTACATTTTTATATCAAACAGCATGTAAATTAGAAATAGCTGGTAAACGTTTAGTAGAAAACCAATACTGTGTAGGAATTTCACCAGTTAATTTAGGGTTAGGTCAAGGAATAGGTTTTGATTCATTAGAAATAAAAGCTAAAACATCATTTTTTAAATAATTAACATAATGTAATATTTTAGCTGAAAATGTAAATTCTAATCTACCATTAATTTGTGGAGCATTAACAGGATCATATTTTATGTGACCATCCCCTAGCATTTCTCCAGTTACTATTTCCCAAACTTTTGTGGGAACAATTCATTTAGATAGCTCTTCTTTACTTAAAATAATTGAACTAAAAATTCATTTATTTTTATATAATTTTTCTGCATCTAAATAAGCTGTTATAGTACTACGGTTAATATTAAGAATTTTAGCAATTCAGCAAAAAACAGTTTGAATTTTAAAAATATTTCTTCTATAAAAATTAATATTATTTAAATTTAGGATATTTAAGAAGCAAAGCGCAAAAAGAAAACCCTCCCAAAGCTCACGGTATATAAGGTAAAATTACCTGCTTATGACACTTTCCTCCGACTATACCTCTCATATAAATAGAGCTTTCGACTGTACATTCAGTAGCATTTCAGCTACCCCGAGGTGATCCAGTCAGTAACGGTATATTAAATTACCGACGGTCTTAACTACGGAACATTTTGACCGTTTTCACCTTAGTAGTTTTTAAGTCCAAAAGTATTTGGATTCTCCATATGTAAAAAATATATTTGGTTTAACCTTGCTATATTTTTGATATAAAAATTTATGTTTTTATATTTATATGGTTCTACGATTTAATTTTATCATTATTTAATATTAAAATTTATTATTTAATCGTTTGCGACTTTTTCATAAAGGAAATCGCCATAGGAAGCCAGACGTGAAGCAGAATTTAATTTTTAATAAAATTTAATTTTGGATTATATCTTTAATGTTATTTTAAAAATAACTATTAGCTTGAGTATAATCTCTGAGGGTTTATAATTTTATCAAAACTATCGACAATTAAATAAAATTAGAATAATTTATTCTTCATTCATTTTTCTTAAAGAATTAATTAAACTTGCTTTTTTTTTTAATAATTTATAATCATTTTCATTTAAAACAATTTTATTTTTTCTAATTCTATAAATTTCCAATCATTTTTCAAGGGATTTAGCTTTTACTGAGATTAATTTATGAGAAGATAAATAATTAATAACAGTATTCATTTTTGAATAATTTACAATAACACGGTTATAAACTTTATTTTTTTCAGAATACCCATTGATTAATTTACTTATATATTCAAATTCTAATTCTGCATCTTTTTGCCCCAAAACAAACCGTTGAGTAATTTTGGTTTTACTAAATGTAACAATAAATAATCCTTCAGCGTCAATAAAACCAGCTAATCAACTATCAGTTAACGTAGGATTAATTTTATTAGATTTTATATCAAAATTTAAGTTATACTTACTTTTAAAGTTTAATGCTCATTTATTAAATTGTAATTTACGTTTATGTAAAACTAAATTTCCATTAAATATCTCTATAAGTGTTTTTAGATCATCCTTGCTTTTAATAAATAAATATGCAGATTTAGCATTTGTATAAATATTTCCCATATTTAGTTGAGCTTTTATTTCATATAATAAAGGCAAATCAACAATATGTAAGTGAATAGTATAAACATTTTTGCCTCCTTTTGAAATAACAAATGAACCGTCACCTTCACTAAATCCTATAAATCATTCTAAGAAATTTTTATTATAACGATTTAATATATTATTATCAAAACTAATATTGTTTAACATATTTATATTTTTATTAAAATCATTAATATTATTATCGATAGGTTGAATTGACATTATTCCCTGCTGATTGACCCCTTGTTCTTTAAGATATTCTAAGTTTAAACTATTATTTGAAGCATTAGAAACATCTTGTGGAATTCCATTAAATATTCCAGGTATTAAATAGATTATAATAATTTTTATTAGACAATCTAAACACTCTGCTGGTATTAATATTGCAGGTTTACCTTTACTATTAATTAATCTACACGTTAATCTATATTTTATGATTAACACATTTAATAATATTACGACATCAGTATAATTATATGAATATGTATATAAAATTAAACCTGATTTTGTAAAATTTCCATACCCCATTACTCAATAAGCTAATGCTATTGGACTTAAAAGATCAAAAATATTTTCAGGTATTATTTTTATTTCGTTTTTATAGAAAGTATGATATAATTCTGTAAAACAAACTAATGACCTAGTTTGTATTTCCATATAATTATTAAATTTTGTTTTAGAGCTAATATAGTAAATTGGATAACTAGAACAATAATGTGATATCTGAAAAAATACGAGTCAAAGATATTTAGAATTATCTAAAGATTGTTTTATTTTTAACCGCACATTTTTAGCTTTAGCACTAGAATAGCTTAATTTTGTATCACAAATTATTAATCCAATTATAATTCCTTTAATATAATAAGGTAATTTAATATTTTCTATTTCATTTTTATTAAATTTTTCTCCTATCGCGGATGTTAAATTTTTGCCTCAAATAGTTAAATCAGTACTATAATGTCTAAATTCTCTTTTTAATTTAAAAGCTCCAAATTTATTATATAAAGAGAATAAGGTTACATTATGCAAGTTTATAAAACCAGAAGATCTTAAGATATTTGAGCGTTTTTCAGCATATATCAAGCTGCGTATAGTACTAAATTTTTTCTGTCGATGTGCAGTAGTTAGAAACCTGGAACACGAAGCAAAATTTGAACCTATTTGGGCCTCACTTAGACCCAGCTGAGAACTTTTAGCCATTGCACCAATTAATAAACAAATACATATTAAAGTTACAACATTTTCACTAATATAGGGACTAATTGAAAAGACTGTAGCATAATCTAAGTTACCAAAAACTATCAACATTGCGAACATACCAATTGTTAAGAAACAATCACCCACACGATTTGTTAATAATGCAGAAATAGAGCTTTGATTTGCAGCTATTCTAGTATATCAAAAATTTACTAAAAGATAAGAACAAACCCCAACACCTTCTCACTTTTAGGTTTTAATTTATAATAATAAGTATATTGCATTATTTTTTTCTAAGCGACGCAAGATCCATAGATTTGTAATAATCTATTTCTCTATACCTAATTTGTACATCATTTCTTGAATTACAAACTTGGAAACTAACGTTTTTAATTTATCTAAACTTTATTTACTGAGTCTAATTCTTCACCTAATAGCACCATTACTTAGCTCACGTTTATTAACAGTAGCCATTAAACCAAATTTATGATTTAAAGCTTCTATTAAAAGGTTTACTTCGTTAAAACTATAATTTTCTGTATATAAAAAAATTGTTTGTTTATTAGTATCAAAATAACCGTCTCCCATAATTAGATGGGCTAACCCAATAGGAGTTAATAAATCTTTGATATTTGAAGGAATACATTTAGTATTATTACTATAAAACAGATCATGAAATTCGTTTAAACAAGGAAAACTTAGGGTTTTAAAGTAAAGACTTTTATATGAAAGACCTGTTTTTTTATCTTTTTTCTTTCAATTACCACAAGAGGAGTAGCTATTAATGATTTAAATAAGATATATAAACTGTTAACATATGCTTCTTGTAGTGGGTAAGCGTGATCTA
Organism: Orbilia ellipsospora; assembly: GCA_036971675.1. Classification (NCBI taxonomy): domain Eukaryota; kingdom Fungi; phylum Ascomycota; class Orbiliomycetes; order Orbiliales; family Orbiliaceae; genus Orbilia; species Orbilia ellipsospora. The sequence continues at coordinate 55,623 of JAVHJO010000020.1, forward strand.
TTGACAGTCTTGTATTCCTAGAAGGTTTACTTTTTTCTAAATAACCATCTGCTATTAGTATACCTATAAGTGAATCCCTTTGTTCTTGAGATAACTGAAATTCTTTTTTATAGTTATTAGTGAACTTCGGCGGAGCCGACGATGTAGAAAATAAACGTTTAAATAAAGAATCGTAGCTTTTATAGCCCGAAAAATAAAAGACAAATATTTTTTATAAAGCAGGTAGCAAATGAGGAATCTCTCTAAATCATATCGCTACACCTTAAAACCCGGGACTATATATTCATCCATAATCAACAGGAAGGACGTACCACGTATAGTCTCTGGGGATTCACTGAAGCTATTCTATTTCAATGTTTCCTGCTGATTATTATAACTTTGAAGTCAATTTCCAGCAAATAGCGGTATAATAATTTATCTGATCTCTCAAATAAACGGCTAAGATTCAACCAACAAACATTAGTAAGTAATTATCTGCAGTAACAAGAACCACCATCATAAACGTGAAAAGGCTTAAATAACTAAAGAAACGCTGATTATGAGGATCATGGCTCATGTAACCGACAGAGTAAAGATGGACTAAGGAAGACACTATTAGAACAGGAAGAAGCATGGAAACGGTCAGAGCGTCAAAGTGGAAACCTCAATATATATTTAAAGACTCTGAATCAACTCAACGGAAAAGTTTTATTGAAACCATAAAAATTAAAATTTTAATACAAATTATTCTATTTAAGTAGCTATACAACCTCATTTTTTACTTTATTCATTTTTAACTTAATCTTACGAATTTTTTCTAACCCTTTTAAAGTCAAGTGTTCATCTTTTTCCATTAATTCGACAACTTTTTTAAAATCTAAATAGTCTTTATATTTTTCCCCTGCTATCTTATATTTATCGAAGAAAGGAATTATTTTTTTAACAAATACATCGAATTTGAAAATTCTAAAATCTATAGCTTCTAGAGACCTTTGTATACGACCGGCTTCAAAATATTCAACTAAACTTTCTATTAATTTTTCATCTCTATGTTGAGTTAATTGAAATATTAATTTTACAGATTCTCCAGTTTTTGTTGAATTAGATTTAAAAATATGAACAATAAATGAACCATCTCCACTAGCAAACCCGGCTAATCAATGTGGATCAAAGATTTTTTGATCTTTAATAATAGGTCTTTTGGCTGGAATAATTTTAGGAAAAACCGTTTTTAATACACCCGATAAACCTAAATTTATTGATGCTTTTATTGCGACAATTTTTTCTAATCCTTCAACAGTCAAATGCTCCTTACGACTAATTAAATCAATAGCTTCTTTAAATAAAATAAAATCCGCTTTTTTTGAGTTATTAAGGGAAACTTTTCGAAATACGGTATTATTTTATTTGTCAAATCTTTTATAGATGTTACTCTATATTGTAAAATATTTTTATATTCTTTTGAAATATTACCTACCCCAAAATAAGATTTTATTTGTAGCAATAAGTTTATATCTTTGACATGTAAACTAATTGTGAATCTAGCCCACACTCTTCAACCTGTTTTAGATATAGCATTTTTTTGAAAAAGAACCATAAAACACGATTCAGCGTCTGAAAAACCAGTAATAAAATAAGGATTTAATGAATTAGGCTGTAAGCCATCGCGGGTAAGTAACGCCCGCGATTGTTTGATATAAGATTGTAAAGCCATTGTAGAATAAGAGGTATCTCTCTTAATAAATAAACGCATATTTTTAATATGAAGTACATTGCATGTATAACATGATACTAAAGTATTTATTTGATTAAATTCCATTTAATTTTATTATTTATTTCTAAATACACTAGAATAAATAACAATTGTTTTGTAATAAAACAATAATTACCGTTTATTCGTTGTTCATTTATAGATTTTGAATTAAAAATATAGGGTGTGGAAATTCAACCCGTCCTTACTACGACAAAATCTAACTTAGATCCGTGATTATCCTTTATTTCATATAAATCTTTTGACTTGTTACCTTACATGAGTTATTATTTCATCCATACATAATCTTTTAATTATAATTTGGTAGCATAAGATTTAGGAAGTCCCCGGAATTTGATAATTTTACCCGAAATCAAAAAAAATTTAGCAGGTATGTTATTAAGACCTACTTCGATATAAGCTAAAATAGCTAATAGTGTTGTAAGAATAACTAAACTAGTTGTTATTATTTGTGATCCGCTAACTCCAATTTTTCTACCAAAAACCCCAGATAATATTGACCCTAATAAAGGTAAAATTATTATTAATAAATACATTATTTAAAATTTAATTTATAGTTTTTTTCGCTTAATCTGGGCTCAGTACTATCAAGAATATTAGAAATTGAATAATTTCTAACTTCTATTTTTTTTATATTTTTTTTTACAGATGTATCGAAAATTGGATAGTTTACAGCAAATGAATCATTGCTATAATCTACTGCTATAATACCTCTTAATCGATAAAATGCTACCAATATTCCTAATCCTATAGCTGACTCTGCACCAGCTATAGCTATAATATAAACAGCAAAAGTCTGCCCTACTATATCGCCAAAATTAAAAGAATTTATCAATATTAAGTATGTAATAGATAATAGCATTATTTCTATTGATATTATCATTAATATTATATTTTTTCTATTTAATACAAAACCAAATATACCAACCAAGAACAGTAACAGTGACAAATTCATTATTTATTTTTATCTACACTATAAACAGTGATAAATTTAATTCTGCGTAAACTTTAGCGAGGAGGCTGCATAGCAGCCTCCTTGCGTCTGCGCGCGACACTCGTGTTAATATTTATTAATATATAAAGATTGGCGCACGCCCACTTAAGGGCGTGCGCCGATAATACCCCCTGGTCATAAACTTTTGTATTATAAAAGCTACTAGGTATAATCCTCCTTATATGTCAACCCCTGTTCCTATGCATGTTATATATAAACTATTTAAAACTAGAAAAATTGAATATGTTAATATTAAGGAAGTTATTTTATTAGACAAAGATTTATCTTGTCTTGATATTACAGCATTTATTAATAACAAAAAAAATGATATTATTATCATAAAATAATATAAGGATTTTAACCATTATTATTTCAATATATTAAATTAAAAATTTTTTATTTAAATATTAAATGTAAAGATAATTATATAAACTTTTTTAGATTTGTTATTAACAAATTTATAAAAAATCTTAATTTAATATAACTTTTAGGAACGACAACAAAAGGTCGAATAATAATAAATAATTTTACATTATATAGAAAATATAGTCTATAAATTTTTATTTCGTATGTTAACTACAGCTAAAATATCTCCTACTATGCTAGTGAAAGGAATTAGAGATATATATCATAAGAAATAAAGTAATGTCATACATTGGCCAACAACAATAAATGGAACTTCTACATGTTTAGCTCCTAATATTATTAATATAACAAAATTAGCTACAAATATTCAAAAGATAATTTTAGACAATGGTTTAAATTGGAAACCTTTTAATTTAGATAAATCAAAGTATGGTAAAGTTAAAATAGCCAAGATAGCTCCAAACATTGCGATAACTCCTAATAACTTGTTTGGGATCGAACGAAGAATTGCATAGAATGATAAAAGATATCACTCAGGTACTATCGCAGCAGGAGTTTGCATTGGATTAGCAGGTACATAATTTTCAGCATCACCTAAGAAATTTGGCATAAAGTAAACAAATAAAGATAATACTCATATATATATATAGAAAGTAATTAAATCTTTAAATAGGTAGTAGGGCGACATGTTAGATCTATCATGATTAACTCCAGCTCCCATAGGATTACTTGATCCCCCAGTTGCATGTAAAGCTATAAGATGTAATAATGCTAAAGCAGCAAGAACAAACGGTAAAACAAAATGTAAAGCAAAGAATCTATTTAATGTAGCATTGTTAACTGAAAAACCTCCTCAAATGATTTTAATTTTATACAGATGTAAGTATAAAACCCTAGAGTAATTTTCATTACTTAAAAGACTATATCTTCAACCTTTTTATATATTTTTACATATCTATATATAAATAACTTTAGTTAAATAAGGCTGTGAGGATTTCATCTATGTCCAGATTATTGTAGGTATAATCACGCACTGGATAGTCGTTGAACGTTATTTGATTTTTATTATAATACCTAAATCAAATCTTCGCTGCAGATTGTATAAACTTAGGAGATATTTATTAATATATACCTGCAATTTACCTCATTAACATTCATCGCATTACTGCGATGTATGGAGCTCTCAATAATTTTTAAATTGCTAAATATTTATTTACATAATTAAATATAAAGCTAGTAATTTACTAAAATTGGCACATTTTTATAAAAAAGTAAGAAGATGTTAGTATAACAAAAACATAGGCTTGAATAAAGGCAATAGCTAACTCCAGTCCTATAATAAAATATATAATTCCAGATGCCATTATTTTATATATAAATCCAGATAATATATTTAGTAACATGTGCCCACTCATCACGTTAGCACCTAAACGTAAACCTAAAGATACACATCTAGATAACTAAACTGGATATTTAAGATTTTTATAACGTTCAGAATTACGTAATTTCTCTAATCAACCTGAATACTGAATATTTTTCAATCCTATTAAAGGATGATAACCAGAAAAAGAAAAAAAATCTATAACTTTTTGTATATCAGCTTTAGAACTAACGCCAAATTGTGCATACAATTCTTTATCTACAGTAATTTTGCGAGTAGTATTAAATACTAATTTAAAAGCTTCAAATAATAATAGATGTAATCTCTGTTTAATTTGAAAACAACCATCATTGTTTTTTTTCATTAAAAATGAACCCTCGGAACAGGCAAATCCTACTATTCAATTTTTAAAAAAAGGCAAATTTGCATATTCTAAAGCACTTGTAGGAAGTTCTTGTATCACTGGAGAAACTGAGGGTAATTCTGAATATTTTTTTATATTATTATTAAAAATATACATAGCCATATTATATTGTGCTCTTCGGGTATTAGTTAAGAAAAAAAATTCATGATGTAAAAATAAAGGAAATAATACCTCTTGTAACTCTGATTTAGAAAATATTAATCTTACTGTAGGACTTTTTCGATTAGGATAAGAATATATTTTACCTATTTTTAATATAGATTGAATATAATTTAATGTAGTGATATCATCTAAATGAATAGAAATAGTTAAATGAATTTCTATTGAATCATTATAACTTTTTTTAATTCCAATATACCCATCTCCATCTATAAAACCTATTAAAAAACCTAAAAAGGATTTAGGGATAGAAATGTATTCAACCTCAGATAATCTATTTGATTTAGCAGTACGCGATTTATAATTTATAGTTCCAACCACAGGTAAACCTGCTAAGTAAATAGCTGCAAATGAATCCGCAGAGAATATGATAGGGTCAGGATTTTTTATGAACTCAACTATGTCCTGTCCTAATCAAGGAATGGCACTCATTAAATTAGTAATCACAGTCGCACCTCATAGTGACATTTGTCCATATGGTAAAACATACAACTCTCTTATTATTTAAATTAATTTATCATAAACTCTATTGATTATTTTACTAATTTATTTTTATAAAAATAAATTATGTTGATTATTATTTTATCCTTTTTAATGCAACTACGTTGCAAAATGCACCATTAACAATGAGTAAAATTTGCATTATTGTATTCAAACGTAACATATCTCCTATACCTCTTTTATCTCGTTTAGAACATTGGGGTATTTATGTAGAGTATGAAAATGAAACATCTTCGAATTGCCTATATCATGCTGACAAAAATAGTATGCTAAATACTCAAACTGTATATGAAGAAAAGATAAACTGGTTACCTTATGAAAAAGTGAATGTAGATGAAATAATTCTTGTTGGATATACTTCAGAATTAACCCGTCATAATATGATACAATATTGTAATGAAATAACAAGAAACAGAATTTTCAATACTATAGTAAATAATTGTCAAACATGGGTAATGAGTGTTTTAACAAGACTTGCTGATAATAACCATATGCATCATTCATGTATTAGTGTGTTGAAAGAAGATAATGAAATAACACCACTTTTAGGTTGGTTTTAACTTTATTCAACTAAACAATATGATAAAAAATCAAAAATTTTAAAAATTAATTTATTTTTAATTATTTAGCTTTTATATATTATTAATATAGAGAGTACGACTATAAATTAAGCATCTTATTTATAATTTATATTCAATATTATAAATAAAACACCTGTTTGTGTTCTAGTCTGTAACAACCATTATTTAAAATAGCTGACGATCTTCATTTTATAATGTTAAACGTTTTCACAAACATAGCATAAAATTTTTTTAATTATTTACTCTAAAAAGAATAATAACACAAAACTAATATACTATGGTATAGATATTTTATATATCTTTTACTATATACATTTTTTTGACTATTCCATTTGTTTTTAACGCACGGCGAATTGCCGTGTTACACGCGACAACATTCTTATTTAAAGTAAAAATATGCTGGCTGGAATAATTACTTCACAGAAACCGGCTCGATATTTAAGTAATAACAATTTATCGTTTATTCTAACAATTTATATTCAAAATTTTTAACCCTCTTAATTTTAGTAAAATAAAAATTTTATCCTTCAAATTTTTTAAAACTAAATCTTCCTTTATAAGGTTTTTTTTGATTATTTTTTATGAACATAGAAATAACACTATATTTTATGTTTAGAGCTCTTGCAGCTTCATGCATAGAATCATAGATAGTTGTTATATTATTTTCAATATCAAACACTTCGATTTTTTGTGCAGGTTTTCCAGCTTTTTCAGGTCTTGCTATTCCTTTTTTGGCTTCAGAGATTTTTTTACGTGTTTCAGCTGAATGTGTTTTATTTTTCATAGCGGCTGATAGTTTAGCCCGTGTCTCCTCTGAATGAATTTTACCAAAAAATGGATTATTTTCTCCTTTCATAGTAGCCGCCAAAATTTTTCGTGCTTCACCTGAAGCATATTTTTTAATAGCTGCTTCACTCATAAGATTTTTAGACTCTTTGCTATGCTTAAAGCCTAAAGATGATCCAGCTATTTTTAATATGTTATATTCTGGTAATAATTTATTTAAATAATATTGTTCTCTCTCTATACATTTATCTGGTTCACAGTATTCTAAAATACTTAAAGAAAATTTTGAATAACCTTCTTTTAATAAAGCATTTAAAAACCGGCTTTTAGATTTTTTTAAAATATTTTCGATACTAAGAAGAGAATAATATATACTTAATCTTTTAGATAAGTTAGTAGCAGAACCCACATAAGTTTTTCTGTTTCTATATTTTTCCATTGATAAATACCTGATTTATTTTTGTTTTCATTTAAAATCTGTAATTTTTGAGTATCAGCATTTTCATATGTTTTTACAGACTCTATTTTAGGAATTGATAAATCAGAATATTTACGTTTAAAAAATTTAGAATTAATTAATTTAAACCCTGAAAATTTTACACTATGGTTAGCTCGCAATTTGGATGTTATCTCTGGTGTATGTTTATAACCAAAAGAATTTCCAGCTAAGGGTAAAATATTATAACTTGGTTTTAATAAATCGATAAAATATTGCTCACGACTTAATAAAGTAAAATTTGTTTTATCTGAAATTTTTTCAATAAAAATTTCAACAACTACAAAGGCAAAATATTTTCTTCCTAGTTCATTTACTGAAGTTGCTAAACGAGAATTTCCTTTTAAATAATACAAATGCATCATTAAACGTGAATGTAATCGATTTGTTGAAGCACTCCCAACATACATAGAAACACCGTCTACAAGATTTATTATAATGTAAATACCAGCTAAACCTCTAAGGGCATTTTTAGCTCTATCACGTGATTTGGCTAAATGTAAGTTTTCAAACACAGCTTCTGCTTTTATATTATTATTTTTTAAAATAGTATATAATTTAGGTGATATACTAAAATGTAAATAAGAATATTGTAAATCTAAATGTATAAAAAAACTTTCAGCATCGAACAATCCAGATAAAAAATAAGGAAAAGCTAAAAATTGAAGCTCCAATAAATTTAAAGAAGTAAGTAAAGAAATTATATATATATCGCACCATTTTAGGCTATGTATATAACCTAAGAAACCTGTAGCCATCATAGCTATTAAAATTACCGCTCCAATTACTCATACTATAGTTCTTGGCGCTAAATAACTTCCATAGTAGATACCTCTTCCGATATGCAAGTAAACCAAGAAAAAAAACATTGAAGCAGTGTTGGCATGGAAATAACGAAGTAATCAACCATTGTTCACATCACGCATGACCAAATATTAAGTGATCTAAAAAAGCTGTAATTTATATAAATAATTTTTATTATTTAAAACAAATATATAAATATTATTATCTTATTAGATAATCACTTAATATGGACTATATCTTTAATATTTATAATATATACCTAACGTATAGTCTCTGAGGATTATGCTATTACGTAATTACCTCCTTAAATTTAGACGTTTCTCTCCTTTTGGTAAGAACTCCTATAAATATTTAGGCAATTATTTAAATTTTACAGATATCCTGCTGTTTGTTAGTTTATTACCCTAAAATAATTAAACAAAGTTTACAGCAAATAGTTAGGTTTAATGAACACATCATTAGTGTTTATTTTTAAATATGTTCAGATTTGTAATTGTATTTTTGTAAATTATTTAATTAAGATACTTGATTTATTACACGTTTAACCCTTAAATTTTTATCATTAAATATGAAAAATACTTGATTTTCCAACCTTCGATTAATAGTTCTATCGCTAACTCCAAAAAATAAAGCACATTCTTTAATAGAATTAAAAGATTTAAATAATGAACCTTTATCATCTAAAACTTCTAACTTAACATTACCTCTACCTTTAAGATAAACACCTTTTGATTTTACTCAAATTTTACCATTAGAATGAATTTCATAATTTGATGGTTCATTAAGTAAATTTAGTATTTTTTCTTGAAGAATTTTTTCATCGATATCTTGTGAAGATAAATTAGTTGATAACCTATTTCTATTCATTCTTTTAGATATTAACGAAATTACCTCTTTACCTTGGTTTTTAATAGTTAAAATTAATTTTCAATCAATATAATCTAATTTTTTTTTTACTTAATCAATTTAAGTTATCAAAAAAAGGAATTAAAACATTATTAATAAAATCAGTTTTATATATTTGAATTTTTGCCATTGGTTTAGAATTTTCGTTTTTAGGTTTTTTTATCTATATTAAGACCTATGGTATTAGTATCTATTCTAGTTATATTATAATTACCTGGTAAATTTAATAAAAATTGCTTAATAGCCTCTAAAACAGAAAGTTCACTTAATGTTTGACCAATTCCAAATTCTAATCTATTATATCCGGTTGTAGCTACAGAAAAATAACCTTCTGCTTCTACAAAACCTAACAGTCAATAAGGAGTTATTTTTATAGAATGATTAGAAGGCAATTCAAAAAAATTTCTTTGTTTATTCATAGACTCTTTAAGTGCTAAAATGTTTTTTAATACTAAATCTTTTTTATTATCTTTATTATAAAGCTGATAACCTTCTTTAAATGCTAAATAGTTTAAATATTTTGATGTATTAAGAGGATATTTATCAAATATTTCAATAATTTTAAGTATATCTTCAGATGTTACATTATAAGTAGTAAAATGATCTCTTTCAAAAACTTTACCTATTTTTAATCTTTTACATACAACATTAAGCATAGGTGTATCATCCTTATGCATAAATATAGTAAATCTAAAATAAAAATTGGAATTTTGATGAATAATTTGAAAACAACCTTCTCCATCTGTTAATCCTCTGAAGTTAGAAAAATTTTTATTAAATTTAATTCGATAAATAATTTGCTAAATTAAAGTATAATCTTATTTATTTTTGTTAACATGGTTAAACATTTTTCACTTTTTATTATTTTATCTACCCAAATCTGAATTATGTGTGCGTAGTAGCTAAAATAAATAAAGTTAGATGTTGTCCATAGATATAAAAAATCTAAAATAAAATTTTAAATCTAGATGAATAATTTGAAAACAACCCTATTAGTCAATCATCCGAAAACGTAATTATGTATTAATAAAATTTATGCCTAGTTAAATAAAAGTAAAATAAATTAATAATAAGGAAAGACAACAAAAGGTCTAATAACCTTAATTAAATTGGCATGTATTTTAATACTAGGTATTAAATATAAAAATTTAAAAAATCTTTAGTTGAAATAAAATTTTTTTCTAAGATTTTCAAACTTTTGTTGCATCGCGTTTATCGCGATGCAAAACGATACATCAGTTAATCCAATTTATTGTTATTCATTCCTGTTTTTATTTTTATAATTTTATTTACTCCTTGATTTGTTAAGTGATCTTTGTTTTTCATTAAAACTGCAACTTCACAAAAATTATTAAAATCAAATAATTTTTTACCTTGTAAAGAATATTTTTTAAACAGAGGTATAACTTTACATTCAAGGTCACTAAATTTATTTACAACAAGTGTTAATATATTTGGTCTTGTAGAACTTTTACATAATCTACCACACCCTAAATGTAAAATAATTTTATCTAATAATAATGAATCACGTGAATGTTGAGATATTAAAAGTTGTAAACTCACTATAAATCCTGTTTTACTATTTTTAGAAGATAAAACACTAACATGGAAACAACCATCTCCATCTACAAAACCAGCTAATCAAAAAGAATTTATTGAACTTTCTGTTTTAACTAAAGGTCTCATAATTGGTTTTACATCAAATGATTTAAGCAATATTTGGGTTAAACCTTCATTCATCGAAGCTCTAATATTAACAATTTTTTTTAATGACAAGTACGCACACGGCAATGAAAATAAAATATATGGCTCAATAAAATATAATTATATTAGTTTTATTATTATCATATATAAATATCCAAATTATTTATATATTATTTTTATAATTATTATGTTTTTATTAGAATAAACAATAAAAAATTTAATAAAAATATATATTTAATATATTTATTAATATGTTCAATAGAAATGCACACAATATAATAATAAAATTTATTTTTATGAATTATTTAAGAAAATAAAATTAAACGTTTAATAATTAAATTTTGACCTTTATATGCAAAATATTTACCGTTATCTAATCTACGATTAATTGTTCTATCGCTAACGCCAAAATATAAAGCACAATTTTTAATAGAATCAAAATATTTAATTAATAAACCTTTATCATCTAAAACCTCTAATTTAACATTACCTCTACCTTTAAGATAAATTCCTTCTGATTTAATTCAAATTTTACCGTTAGAATGAATTTCTAAGTTTGATGGTTCATTAAGTAAATTTAATAATTTTTCCTGAAAGATTTTTTCATCTATATCCAATCTAGTTAGATTGGTAGATAATCTATTTCTATTCATTCTTTTGGAAATTAACATTATTACTTCTTTTCCTTCTTTAGTAAAATGTTTACCTTGATTTTTTAAAGTTAAAATTAATTTTCAATCAATATAATCAAATTTTTTTTTACTTAGCCAATTTAAATTATCAAAAAATGGAACTAAAACATTATTAATAAAATCAGTTTTATATATTTGAATTTTTACCATTGGTTTAGAGTTCTCATTTTTAGGTTTTTTATCTATATTAAGACCTACGACATTAGTATCTAATCTAGTTATATTATAATCACCTGGTAAATTTAATAAAAATTGCTTAATGGATTCTAGAACAGGAAGTTCACTTAATGTTTGAGGAATACCAAATTCTAATCTATTATATCCAGTTTGAGCTACAGAAAAATAACCTTCACCTTCTATAAACCCTAACAATCAATAAGGAGTTATATTTATAGAATGATTAGAGGGTAATTCAAACAAAACTCTTTTCTTATTCATTGAATCTTTAAGTGTTAAAATATTTTTTAATATATCTTTATTTTTATTTTCATTTTGATAAAGTAAATAACCTTCTTTAAATGCTAAATAATTTAAATGTTTTGATGTATTGAGAGGAAATTTATCAAAAATTTTTATTAATTCAAGTATATCATTTTTAGAAGAAACATTGTAATTAACAAAATTATCTCCAATATTAATATTACCTATTTTTAATTTATTACAAATAAGTTTAAGTAACGGAGCATCATCTTTATGTAAAAAAATTTTAAATTCAAATCTAAAAGACGAACCGTTATTTCTTAAACGAATCATAAAACATCCTTCAGCATCAGTAAAACCTCTGAATCAATCTAAAAATTCTTCATCTGAGATATTGTTTAAAGTGTTAATAGATTCAAGACCGCCTTTAGTAGTAAACGAATCGTCGCGTGCATTTTGTGCGCGCGACGATTCTTCTAATAAATTTATATTTTTTTCTTTAAAATAAACAATTTCAAATAATTTTAAAATTTCGAAATGTTCCACAGAATTAAAAGCTTCCATAACACTGGCATTGTAATGCATCGCCAACGTAACACCCGTAACTATCTGAATGATAAGACTAACGGCTAAAAGAGAACCAAAATTTCAAGCAAAATTAAGACTGGAAGGCTGTGATCCATCAATTACATATGAATTTAATAATTGAAAGATAGGATGACTTTTTAAAGTACGCATTTTTGAATTTTTTTTTTTTCTTTCTTTAGACACTTTTAATGCTATAAAAAAAAATTTTTTTTACACATACAGTTAATTAAAGAACTAAAATTAGAATATTGACTAAATAATAAAATTTCTTATAAAAATAAAAATTTTTATTATAAAAATTTTATTTAATAATTTTATCTAAATTCCAGCTGTTAATCTAAGATTCAGTCTTAATTCTATATATTTACAAGTATACCTTTGCTAAGTATGTTTTCGACTTTTCAAATTTTGGTCAAAACCAAGATTTCTTTTGGGTAAATTAGACTTTATTTTCTGTTAAAAGGATTATCAACAAGTTAATATTAATTATACAATAAATACTTATCTTATATTATCATAATCTTATTAAATATAATTAAAATAAATGGGATATAAAACTACAATTAAGTAAAACCTTTAAGTATATAATATAGATAAAACAAAATAAAACCTTTTTTAGCAAAGAAATAATCTAAGCTAACAGATAATATGGTTCAGCCTACATAAGTATCAGCAAGTATCAAAAGCGATAAGCGCAGCAGGTACATCAAAAATATCTCAACGTCAATAGAATTAAATAACTAAATCTCATAAAATAAATTTATTTAAAAGTTTTATTATTTAAAAATAAATAATTTTGGTAGTTAGTATTAAATTTAAAGTTAATTCCATATGTTATATTTTAATTAAATTAATAATTTTTGTTAATATTACCTCAATTTGATAAATACTCGTCTAATAAAAACATAATCTTATTAAATATAATTAAATGTTAAAAGATTATTTTTTTTTATAATCTTTTGGTATACTTGAAATTTGATCTAGATTATTTTTAAAAAATTCATGAATTGTTGATTCAGTATTTTTTTCAAGCTCACCAAGGATTGGACTTGGTGATCTTTTTCTTTTATTTCTTTCCATAATTAAATCAGTACTTTCAGAAACATTATCATCTTCTAAATTAATTTTACTATCAAAAACCTCAGATGTTTGATTTATTTTTTTTCTTCTTTTTAAAGGTGGGCTTTCTAATTTATCCTTTTCTGAGTCAGAGTCCCTTATATATTCTTTTAAATCAGTATTAGCTTTTCGCTTTAAACTTGATTGACTTTGTGTATCACTTACCTCAATATCATCTTGATTGTCTTTACTTATATTATCATCATCAACCCTTTGATAATAACTTTCATCAAATGGTAAATTAAAATTATTATTTGAAGATTCACTTGATTCATACTCAAAAACTGATACATCTAAATTAGAGAGGTTTTTTTTTATAATCTCTAGTATAGGCTCTTCTTTTGAATTATCATCAATTTCAGCATTTTCTAAAGGAAGTATAAAAGATGGTTCATTATCAGTAATAAGATTTCTATTTCTTTTTCTAACAATTTTTATTGATTCTGAAGGAATATCATCAAGATTTGTCAAATATTTATCATTACCTTTAGAAAAATTTTTAATAAAATTCTCAAAAGTATTTAATGTATTTGGATTATCTTCCATATTTTTTAATTCAATAAATTTATTTAAACGTTCTTGATTCATTGAATAATAATTATTAAAACGATTTAATATTTCAATATTGTTTTCTTGAATTTTTTTATTAACAATAGAACATTGTTTATCAGAAATATTAGTAGAGATTATCAAATAAATAATCATTTCTTTTCATTAAACTTTTAATCGAATTTATAACATCTTCCCTTAATTTAAACCACATACTACTTAAATTACCAGGTGTCTGATTAATTATAGGTTCTTGTTTTAAAAAAATTAACAATTCTCTATTAATTTTAATACTATCAGCTTTATTAGAAAGCTCAATTAGACCCATTAGATTATCTTTAAATTTTATATCTATATATTCAGCTTTAGTACATTTATTTAATTGTTCTAATATATCTTTTTTATGATTTAGATAATTATTATCTAAATCTATTTCTTCTTTCGTTTTATGATATCCTTTAATTTGTCTAACAAGACCTCCTCCACTATAAATATATTTATAATTAAATCTGTATAGAAAATTCCTTAAATTTAATTTAATAAAATAATTACTTAAAAATAAAAAACTGAAAGTAAATAACCCATAAAATAAACTATAACTAAATAAAACTGGAAATAAATTTTGAATACTATCAATGAAATTAATAAATAAATTATAAATTATATTAAATTTATCTAATAAAGGATTAACATACATCTTTATACTATTTAAATAAACATCAAATTCTACTAATATCATTATTAAATAAGCTTTAACTATTTCAAAGCTAGTTATAAAAAAAGAACTAAAAGTTTCTAATATATATCGACGTATATATTTTTTAATTATTTTATTTATAAAATAAATTAATTTATCCTTTATACATAAAAATAGGTTTATAATAATATATAAAATTTTAAAATATATATTTAACTCAAGATAATTTACATTATAAATACAATATTTTTTAATACTAATACTAGGAAAAACCTTATAACTATTAATAATCATTATAAAATTATTGGTTTGATTATTACCTTTAATAACATTATTAATATCGTAAATATTTAAATTATAATAATTAGTTAAATTTAATTTTTCTTTAATTGATAAATCTTTATCTTTTAAAACTTTAGATACATTAAAACTTAAATAAATTATTTTATTTTTATATTTAATATATGTTGAATATTTTCTTTTACTTTTATCAGATAAAGAATATAAATTTTTTTTTATATTTATATATTTTGCAAAACAGGATGGAGAATTTGAACAGAATGGAGAAAATTTAATAAAAATCATAATTTTTATTAAAATATATTGCTTTAGCTATTTTTTATTTAAAAATTACTCCCGAAGGATAAAGTTATTACTTAACTAAAGACTTGGACAAGTTTAACTTGTAATATCTCGATGGAAAATTTTTCTTATTTAATATAAAATATATTAAATAGATTGTGCTGTAAAGACTTGAACTTTACATGTTTATTTCTGCACTGATTAACGTTATATTATAAATTAATTAATTATCGTATAGTTTAATTATATAATATTAAGGTTAACTTTTTATTCAATAAATTAACATAAATTTTAATTTAATGAAAAATAAAAAATTCTGACCACTTGAACTAAGCACAAAACTATTGTATTATACTATACCTATTAACTAATACTAATAGTAATAGACTCTAAATTGAGCCTATCTTATAAAACAAAAAAATAATTATTTTATAAGTTTTATTTATTTGGAATAAAAACTAAGGTTAAAGGAACAACAACAAAAGGTTGAATAACAAAAAAAACCCCACATAAAATCTAATTAAAAATTAAATTATTTTAATTATTTTCATGTACGTTTTTCTAGTAAATCTAATCAATATTCTTTAGGTTTAGTATGTTTATTAGGTAAATTATATAATAAATTTAAAATTTCTACATAACCAATTTTAGTTATATGTTGTTTTTTTATAAATATATTCGCAACAAGTAATAATAATTCAAATGAATTTTTTTTCAATAGAGTCAATCTTTATATTCAGCAAATAAAGGCAATATTTTTTCAAATATTATATTACCAATATACTCGAGATAAACCATGTCAGCTCTATATAATAATTTAGGTTCGGCAGCCGCCGCTTATAAGAGGCGACGGTTCTAGGTCAATAGATTTGGCTATAAGAATTAAGAGGTGAATATTGTAATCTGTAGATTTTTGAGTAATAAAGCTAAACACAGGTTTAAAATAAAAATTAGGAGCTCTAGCTTTAAGTTCATTAAACACAAATCCTAAGCTACCATCACCTATAAATAAAACTAATATAAAAAAAATATTTGGTATATTGTTATTTTCACTTATAACCTCTATATTACCAGAGTCTAAATCAGAACAATTAAACATAGAAAGTTTTTCATTTAAAGAAATTTTTCTTTCTTGCCCTTCCGGGTTAATAGAATACACTAAATGAATTAATTCTAACGCATATTTTTTATCAAAAGATTTAGATAAATTATTAGATAAAAATTGGATTCTATCGAATTTAGCCAAATCTATTTTTTTTCCATATAATTCTGATAAATAAGATTTAACTATATTAAAAATATCGTTAATATTAGTACAACAAATCTGATGTGTACACCATTTTTATTTTCTTCTATTTTTATTCTACCGATACCCAAAATACGTTGTAACCTTAAAAAAAGAATAGCCGATTCTGAAGAATAATTTTGTCCAATAGAAAAAAGATAAACTACCCTTAAAGAATTTGCTTTAGAAAAATATACACCTGATGTACCTTCTGCTTGATATAAGCCATTTATAAAATATTTAAAATCATCTTTATTAAATTCCATGGAATTAAAATCATTTTCAATTTTATTAAATTCTACTAAAACACTGTCTATAAGTTTAGGTTTATTAACACCTAATGCTAAAAGTAAAAAATATTAAAAATCAAATATATTATATAAAAAATATATAATTAATATACTTAATATTAAGAACCTCAATAATACACAGAAACATATAAAAAAAGTCAAACACTCGGCAATACAGTCAAATTTGTACATAACTTGTAAATAATTATAATATAAAATAATTTTAATAATGCTTAAATTATATTTTACAATGTTAAAGTTATATTTGTTCTGTTTCTGGTTTCATCCTAAATATATTATTTATTTTAGGAGTTAGCTACCAGTTTTATATTTTTTTTTTTAAATAAATAGAGCATACTTTAATATTTTCATATAACTACCATCTGCTCGTTGCACTTTAACAAATCATCAAAAATATATAATTTATAAATTGATGACGTGATTTAGTTCCGCAATTACCCATTGTATTTAAAGCATCATTATTCTTGTTACCTAACATGAGTGATTAATTCATTAATTTAATTTTTTTAATTAAATTGGGTAAATAATGTTTTAGAGTGTTTTCGGAGTTTGGTAATTTAATGCTTACAATTAAAGCTGCTAACTTTTTTGCACATCAACGAACACGGCTACGAATTTTATTTTAAAACATAATAATTTGGGATAGAATATTCGTCTGATGACACATTTCTGAGTTCATTAGAGTACACCTAAAGTAATTAATGGATCAGTTAATCCATAACAACCAATTATCATCTACTCATTGCTCTTTTACAAACCATATTAAAGATTTGATTTAGATCCGCGGTTTTATACTTATTTTACTTTTTTTACCTTACATGAGTAATTAGTTCATCCATTTACAAATTTTCAATTGTTAGTTTGGTAGATAAGCTTTAATAAATTCCCGGAGTTTGATAATTAAAGCACAATAAAAAAGAGTTCAAATTCTTTTTAGCATGCCAGTAAAGGATAGAAGCTTCAAAACCGAGATGCACGGCAGTTTATCTTTAATTTTATTTGCTTTGCTAAATACCATTCATTATTCAATAATTTAAATTTTATATTTAAAAATTATTGAATAAAAGAAAGCACACAAATTTAAATTTAGGTTAATAATTTGATACTTTTTTAGAAAGCCATTAGAGTACACCTTAAAACAAGCTTTTGCTTGTTAATACCATCTACTCTTTGCACTTTTACAGCTTAAATTCCAAACAATTATTATACGTTTATTATTGATTTGCATATTTAAGTCCTGATTTAGTTCCGCGATATCCCTTTTGCTTTTTCAGTTATATATTTATTTGTTACCTTACTTGAATAATTACTTCAACCATTTAATCTTTTATTATAAAATTTGGTATATAATATTTTTAGAAAATTTCCAGAATTTGATATTACTCACACATAATAAATTTACCGTAATTATTAGCATGATTATCTGTTGAATGATAAGCAAGTATTCTTCAGAAACCAACAGCGATAAAAATAGTACCAATAATAACATGCAAGCCATGAACAATTCTGTTATCATAAGATATTTTATCTCTTATTTCCATTTTTTATCAAAATGGTTCAGACTATGTCTTCAATCCCTATTAGTAAGTAGATTACAGGGCTTTCGTGGTATGGTTATTGTAAATAAAATACTCACATACTAGTCGTTGAACCTCCATATATTCTCCATGTAAGGATTATATTTTATATAAAATATAATTTTATTTAATATATGTTTGGTGGCAAATTGTCCTTTATACTACTCATTATTATTTAAATATAATGGTGACTCAGGAGTTCCTTGCATTAACCCTGCTTTCTATTATATTTAATTCTATAAAAAATTTGTGCAGAAACTCAAAATATAAACAATAACTTAATGACTTTTATATTGAATTTAAACCATTTAAATACTAAAGCCATAATTATTTTTATTTTCTTTGTCAATTCATTTTATTTTTAATTTTAAGTATTCGATTAACACCCTTTTCTGTTAAATGTATCTTATCTTTAATTAAAAAAGCTACCTTACAAAAATCTTGATAATCCAATAGCTTGACACCAAATAAATGATTTTTTTCAAAAAAAGGTATAATTTTATTTAAAATATCATCAAATTTATATACAACAAAATTTACACTATTTGGTCTAGTAGATACCCTTTCTATTATACCACACCCTAAATAATTTTTTATAGTATTAAATAAATTTGCATCACGTGAATGTTGAGAAATTGAAAACGTTAATAAAATCTGAGATCTTTTTTCATTTTTTATTACTTTAATGTAAAAACACCCTTCTCCATCCACGAATCCTGCTAATCATAAGGGGTTTTTAATAACTTGTAAAGATACAATTGGTCTTTCAACAGGGATAATATTAGGAAACATTGTTTTTAATGTTTCAGTTAACCCTTTATTCATAGAAGCTCTAATAGATAGAATTTTATTTAAACCTTCTAAATGTAAGTGTTCTTTATTAAACATTAAATTAACTGCCTTAGTAAAAAGTTCAAAATCTGCTCGTTTTTGACTTAACAAATTATATTGATTAAAATGAGGTATAATTATCTCAATTAAATTTTTTATTGATTGTACAGAATAAATTGCAGTGGTCTTTCCCTGACGAATCCTTGTTTTAATAGTACCTACGCAAAAAAAAGACTGTATTTGTTTAAGTATAGGTAAATCTTTTTCGTGTAATTCTATACTAAATTCAGGTATTACACGTATTTCCGTATTAATTTTTTTTGTACTATTCCTCGTGTTTATCTTAACTTCGTTTTTATTAATATTACCTAATCCGGTGTTCATACCTGCTTTAATTTTTTTAATTTCATCTAATCCTTCTACTGTTAAATGGGCTTTGTTTTTTATTAACTCAACACATTTTAAAAAACTAGAAAATTTAAAGGATTTTATCCCGTGTAAAGGGTATTTGGTAAACATCGGTATTATTTTTTCAGCAATATCAGAAAATTTTTTTACTGTAAAATCTACTGCATTTCTATCTGAACGATTAATACATTGACCACAATTTAAATAACTAATTAAATATCTCATTAATTGCTCATCTCGTTTATGTTGACCAACTTTAAATACTAATCTAACAGAAAAACCAGTTCTAGTAGCATCTTTGTAAATTTCAACAAAAAAACAATCCTCAGCTTCAATAAATCCAACAAACCAATTTGGTTCCTTAATTTCTTGATTAATTATTAAGGGTCTAAAAACAGGGATAATAGTAGGAAAATTTGATTTTAAGTCCTCTGATAAGCCTAAATTAATAGATGCCTTAATTGCAATAATTCTATGTAAACCTTCCATCGTTAAATGTTTTTTATCCTTCATTATACAAATTATTTGTTTAAATAGCTCAAAGTCTGCTTTTTTTTGAGTTATTAATGAGTATGTATCAAAATGAGGAATTATAGAATTTATTAAATCTTTGACACTAGTTACAGAATACCTAGAAGAACCATCTTTATTAATTGAAATATTCCCTACTCCAAAAAAAGCTTTAATTTGTTCTAGTAAATTTAAATCTTTAGTATCTAAATGAATTTGAAAAACAGGTGCAACTAGTCATTTTATTTTTAATTTATTATTTTTTATTATATTTACCGTAAAATTACCTTCTCCATCTGTAAATCCTGAAACATAATAAGGATTAAGTTTTTTAGGTAATAAATCTGCTGAAGGGAGTATAGAAAATTTTTTAGTTGTATCTTTTCCCACTTTTATAACAAAAGAAGATTCTGCATCTGCAATACCTGAAACTCAATAAGATAGATTATCTTTATTGAGTGAAGTATTATTTTTTTTTAGATTAAATTTAATAGGGGCTACACTTAACCCAGTTCCAAAGTAGAAGCAAGAACCAAAAGAACCATCACTTAGTGTGAAGGAAGAAACTGTGTACTCAATACCTTGACATAAAGTAAAAACTACAGCTAATATAATTGTAAAAATTAAGCCATATAATACTCCAGGTCTGTTTCCTTGTATTAGTGAATGATGTGCATACGTAACAGTGATACCAGATGATAGTAAAATTCAACTCTAATTTAGGTAGGATTAAAAGCTAGATAATTTACAAAACAAGTTTGTAATTAACTAAAAACACCTATAAAGGAGATTATAAAGACTACGTGCCTGTGTCTATCCCACTGTGTGCGTAGCATGGGAATTCCTTACTCCTTACGATTTCGCACTCGTATTAAAGCTCGACTATACATTTAAATGGGTATTTAAACCCAATTATAATGAACCAGTCTGTAGCGACATTTACAAATGCCGACGGTCTTAATTAGGATGTCATTAACCGTTTTCACTTAATTTTGCATTTTTATATAACAGATCAAGTTATAACTTTAACCTAGTTATTATTTAACTCTCAAAAAAGCTTTACCTGTGTGCTCCAATTTTATTTTTACTATTTAGGGTAAAATACAGAAATTCTTTTTATTGAATAACCTTTAAATTCTACTTTATCTATTTGATCATCTATATCTAAACGCCTTTTTAAAGTATTAAACCCTACATTCAAAATTTTAGCTGCTTCAGCTAAATTAGGTTTTATTAATACTTCTCCTGTTGGTTTAATTATTTCATAAATACAACTATTTGAACGATTATGCACTACTTTTTTTGTTTCAATATATCTTTGACGACCGTCATTAAGATGTTCAATAGTTGGCATTGCATTAATAAGCAAATCTCTTTCATCTTTGCTTAAATATTCTACTGATTCTGTGTATGTAGATAATCGGTAATTATTCATTGTGCGAGATAATTTTAAGATTAATGATTTTATTTCCTCTCTATGATGAGCTCCAATATAAACAGCTTTACATATGATTTTTAAATCAAAAAAATCTTTACCTTTTTTAGTTATAAATTCCAGACCATCTTCGCTTAAAAAAGGCACTAAATAATTATTTAAAATGTGTATGTTTTTAATCCTAAACGTTGCAAGAGGTTTACTATTATTTATAGCTTTATTAGAGCCTGCTACAGTAATGATTGACGAACATTTTAATTTATGCATAGAATATAAATCAAAACCTAAATTTTTTTCTAAATATTCTTTTATTTTAACTAAAACAGCTAATTGGTTTTCCGTTAAATTAATAGAAAAAGTAGGTTCTAGTTTAGATCTTTCTAAGCTAAATGACCCATCACCTTCTATAAACCCTAATAGCCAACTTTTTGTTATAATAACATGATTTTCCGGCATACTAAAATTAGTACGTTTAGTGTTCATATTATTTTTTAGTTCTAACAATTCAGCTATTAATTTTTTTGTTAAATATTCTCTATTATTATATAAATTAAAAGCTTTTTTAAAATCTAAATAATCCAAATATTTAGTTGTATTTAATGTATATTTATCAAAAATAGATATTAATAAAATTATATCTTCCTTTTTTGTCACAACAAACATCTGACTATCTTTATAAAGATAAATCTTTCCTACACCTAATTTACTTTTAATGTAATTTAAAGCATCTAAATCGTCCTTATGTAAACCTATCGTAAATTTGAAAGAAAAACCTGTAATCTTGGTTTTATCTACTAAAGGAAATATACCAAAATTAGCTTCAGCATCAGAGAACCCTACGAACCACTTATAAAATTCGTCAAGTAATACTTTTTTAACCCCCAATTTAATGTCACTATCTTCTTGAGGCGATATTAATGAGGATTGGATTATTGGACAAAGCAAAAATAAAAACGGAGACAAACTTCAACAATAGTCAAGAGTTAAATTATGCACATAAAATAGGTTATTAACAAATACAGCAACAATACTCAAATTTGAAACAACGACACGAATTACTGTATTTAATAAAGGAAGCTCAAAAGGGTTTATAGCAGAAATTCCGATAGGTGGTCATTGAGCCCCTAGCTCAACTGTTGGTGATAATGCACTCGCTTATTTAAATTATTTTTAATATATATTTTTAATCTACATTTTATTTTCAAGATATTCCGAATGTTCTCTTAAATTATTCATACCTGATTTTATTTTTTTTATTTCCTGTAATCCCTGTTTTGTTAAATGAGCTTTTGATTTCATTAATAATGCAACTTTTTTGAAATCTTGGAAATCTTTAGCTTTTTTCCCAACAAGAGGATATTTATCAAAAAATGGGATTATTTTTTCAATAATGTCAGAAAATTTTTCTATTATTAACTCACCGTAATTTTTATTTGAGCGAGCATAATATTTACCGCAATCTAAATACTTTATTAAATTATTTATTATTACTTCATCTTTATTATGTTGAGATAGTATAAATTTTAATCAAACTGATTCACCTAATTTAGACTCTTTAGAATTTTTAATTACAACAAAAAAACAACCCTCTGCATCAGTAAAACCAGTTATTCAAAATGGATCTTTTATTTCTAGATTTTTAACTTCAGGTCTTAAAATTAAGGTAATACCCTTAAAACTTTCTTTTAATTTATCAGAAAGACCTATATTCATCGATGCTTTTATTGCTACTAATTTAAGTAACCCTTCATTTGTTAAATGCTCTCCTTGTTCAACTAATTCAACTGCTTGTTTAAATAATTTTCAATCAGCTCATTTATTTGTTATTAAGGGATAATTATCAAAATGATGCATTATTATTTTTAATTCTTTAACTAAATAAACACGATATTGTATTGAATTTTTTCCTTGTTTTGTGATACTACCTACGCCAAAAAACATTTTAATTAAATCTAATAATATTTTGTCATTTTCATGTAAACCAATTTGAAAAGATAATTTTACTTTGTAACCAGTTTTTAATTTAGAATCAGCACTAATACCTATAAAGAAACAACCCTCTCCGTCCGCAAAGCCTGAAGCATATTAAGAATTAAATTTTGTAATTGGAATAATTAAAGGCATAAGCAGAAAGTAATTTAATTCATTGTAATGTATAAATTCTAAATTTAAAACTATTGAATTTATATGAATTAATAAAATAAATAATGTATATATAAATAAGCTTGAAAATATTATTTTAATAATAAAATTTAACCAGATAAATAATTTATTTATAAATTTAAATTTGAACAGCAATATATCCGTTTAAAAAATATAATCTATAATTAAAAATTTAATTAAACCCAGGCTTAAGTCTGAGGCTAGAATACACCTTAATATAGATTCAATAAATCTATATAATAACCGTCTATTCGTTGCTCTTTTACAATCAATTATTATATGAATAGATTGATTTAGATCCGTGATTACCCATTGTTAATCATTATTATCTTTAATGTTATTACCTTACTCCTTATAATTAACAGGACCAATATTAAAGTTTCCTTAAATATTTAGGTTATTAAAGCTTTAGGGATTTTCCAGAATTTGATTAATATTCACAATAAATTTTATTTACATATTCACTATGAAAGAAAGCTCAGAAGACCGAAAGGAAGAATAAAGCTTCAGAAGTAATGAATAAAGCAACTCCTAAATTAAGCCCACGCTGAACTGCGCTCGTATGATCACCCAAATAAGTCTAAATTTTTGAAATATTATATAAATATATCAACTGGATTATCTCTTAATTAATGGGTTAATTAAAAAATAATTAACGTATTAATATTTAACATATAATCTCTGAGGATCCTACTAAAATATTTATACGTTTTTTGGTTTCCTGCTGATTGAACTATATATAAATAGTTTTTCTAAGCAGACAGTTAAATTTATAGAGAGCACTTATTAGTATACTACATAAATTTATTTATAATTTTTTTAGCCTTTTCCTAATAAAGATCTAATTTTTAATCTTCCTTCGTGAAGTTGCTGAAGCTTATCTTAATTCAAAAAAATTTAATTTTGTTAGGAGATTTTTTCAAAAATATACCTTCCTTTTAAAGGTTTTTTTTGATTATTTTTAAAATACAGAGAAATAGCAGATTGGTTAAGGTTTAAAGTTCTGGCGGCTTAACGTATAGATTTATATTCTGTCTTTTCTTTTGTTATAAGATCCAAGACAGATATTTTGTTTGAAGGTCTACCTGATCCTTCGGGTCTAATTTTACCAAACATAGGATTATCCTTTCCTAAACGCCCGTACATAGGATTTTTTTCTCCTTGTTGAGCTGCAGACATTCTAGCTATTGCTTCCTTAGAGTGTTTGTACCTAAAGGTGATCCTGCTTTCAGTAAAATATTGTATTCAGGTTTTAAATTATCCAAATAGTATTGTTCTCGTTCTATGCATTTTTCAGGCTCGCAATATTCAATAATTTCCAAATTAAATTTTGAATAACCATGTTTTAGCAAAGCTCTGTATATAGCACTGAGACTTTTTTTAATTTCAATACTTAAATAAGAAATATTATAATAATTTTTTAATCTTATACTTAAATTAACACTACTACCAATATATGATTTACCATTAACTGTATTAACCCAACGATAAACACCAGACTTTTTTTTATTTTATTTTATAATATTAGATCTGTTAAGATCAGCATCAAGATAAATTTTTGTTGGTGTTGTTCCTCCTGAAGATAATGTGCTATAAGCAAAACAAGATAAAGTATTAAAAGATCCACGTTTTTTGATATGCTGCCCCAACCCGGTGATAATTTTTTTATTCCAATTTAAAATCCTTAAAGAATTTTTATTTTGTGATAAAGCGCTCGAAAAACCTAATGAACCTACAAAGGTCATAGATTTATTGATCGATATAGCTAAAATTCATCAATTGTTAACCTAAACTATCAATTAGTTGTGACATTCTATTAAAAACGTTTATAATTTTTTAAGAAAAAAGTATTTTAATATTATTATAAAAACTTTATTAAATGAATACTTTTTTGGTTAGCATAAAACAAATAAAATAAATTTTGTCATTTTTAATCTAATAAATCAATATTTCTATTTGGACTATAACTTTATTAATAAATTATAAATTTATTAATATTTAACATTTAGTCTCTAAGGAGCCTGCTAAATTATAATTAATTGCAGATTTCCTGTTGATTATTAATTTTAATTTAATTTCCCAACATATGGTTAAATTATATAAAGGCACTTTAACTGTGTATGATATTAGATTTTTTAATGTTCATAAAAAGATTTAAATATGAACGAATATTAGCAATAAATACTTTACGAAGATGTTCTTTAGATATTATCATATTATAAAGAATCTCTCATTTTTTATAATCATTATATTTAACACCCAATAATGGATATTTATTAAAATAAGAAATAAAGAATTTTATATTATCTATAGATGATACACTTAAAGATAATACTTCTGAACCAGTATTATTAATATAAGTCTTAACAGTACAAGACATAAATAATGCTAAATTTTCCATAAAAGGTAACATAGAAGAAGATGTAGGTTTATCGTATGAACGTTGATCCAATCTAAATCTAATACTTACATTTTCGCTAATAGATCTTTTTCGACTATCTGATTTAGGCTTACTTTCTATATATTTAATTCCAAAATGTCCATCAGCTTCTGTAAAACCTGAAAATCAACTATTATTAGAAAAGTCCGAATTATCTAATAAACTTTCTGATATATCTAGGGAATATTTATTATTAATAAATTTAATTAAATCATTAAATCTTTTATTTTTAGGTGTTCTAAGTTTTCCATGTATTAATTGAATAAAAGATATAATTCCCTTTTTATCTACTATAATATAACGAAGAGTATTATTTCCTGTAGTTTGAAAACGTCCTATTTTTCCTAATTCTAATTGAATAAACGCATATAAACCTAAATTATTAATATGTGAAGTAAATACTATTCGTGGATTAAGCACTCTATTTAATGTTGTGTTACCTAAAGCAGGAAGAGAAATATGCTAAATAATAACCAAAATCATTATTGTTATTTATATATAATCTAAAACTATTAATATTTTCTTTATGTTTAATTAAGGCTTGTTCTACATCTTCATTAGGAATAGGTTTAGCAATATATAAATTATAAATACGCAATATGACACCAGTAAAAATTATTATACCCTCAGCAGCAACATCTCTAAATCAAAAAGCCATAGAAGCAACTAATGATAATAACCCTAATAATAAAAGATAACCTCCATTAGAAAATCCGTGCATAGTTAATACCATAATTTTGATCTATTAAGCATTGCCCTATAGTTGTAATTTAACATATATACATTAATTACAATTTAAAAATTAGGAATTTTAATTAAATTTCCCATTTTTAAGATAGATACTCCATCACTCTCGTAACGGATAGGATTATATTTTATTTTTAGTTGTAAAATCCAAATAAATGATCTCTTATAAAGTTATCTTATTATTCATGCCATTTTTAATGTTGACCATTTTATTAAAAATTCATAATCATATTTAATAATTATTTATTTAAATAATTTTCTAATTTTATGTTGCGTTGCGTCATAATTTTTTGGAAAGTTATTAGATGAATAGTTTAAGGATATTACATAAAAAAAATTCAAGCGTATAATCTCTGAATAACCTTAAAAAGTTAAAATTTAAAAGGTTTACTGCTGATTGTATTATTTAAATGAATATAATATATCTCAGCAAATAGCTTGATTTAAATCCGGCATATCTTTTCACCGTAGTTTTTAATTATATTTTTTCAAATTCATTATAAATACATAATTTTTTTTAATTATTTATCCATAATAGTTTTGATTCTACGAATCTTATTTAATCCTTTTAAAATTAGATAAGATTTATTTTATATCAATTCAACCACCTTACACCGATTCATATAATCTTCCTGTTTAAATTCTAGAATAAGATAAATATTAAAAATGGGATAATTTTATTAAAAATATCAGAATGCTTAGTTATAACGTATTTAATTGCAGTTTTTTCTTTATAAACTTTACCGCAACCAAAGTAATTAATTAAACTAATTAATTTTTCATCTCTAATGTGTTGAACCAACTTGAAACCTATAATTACTCTTTCATTTAATTTTCGATCTGCAGTTTTAACATCTTTTCTATATTAAAACAATTTTCACCCTATGAAAACCTTGTTAAATTCATGGATTAATTAAATTCTGGTTCAATAAACTATTAAGTTGAAATAATCTTATTTGTATTTTAATGTAATTTGAAAATTTAAAAATGGTTAATTAAAAAATAGCACACCGGATGTAGTAAGAGTTAGCAACGAAATACTAGTAAATAATGGTCAAGGAGATGGAGAAACTAAATGAAAAGGATGGGCTTGAAAATTACTTCTTGTTATATTTGTCATTTTATTATCTTTAAAATTTTTTACTAAAGACAAAGATTTAAATTAATAAAAGGCAAATGTATGGGAATTCTGATTGTAATTTTCTATTGCTTTAATTGCCTATATTATTAATATTATAGAAAATTAATCTAAATATTATAAGTATAATTAAGCTATTCAAAGTAGAATGAATTGCTATTTACAAAAATAATTAATAATTTTTAAGCATATAATTTGAATCCAAAACTAATTAAATTTTTGTTTATAAATCTATTAACAATATTAATAAAATTTAATAAACCCTAAATTTTTATAATATTTAATATTATAATAAAATATTTTTTATTTCAAATATTTTTAATATTTTTAATTATTAAAAACATAAATATTAGAAAACCAAAATAACTAATTTATTAACTCTTTAAAGTAATTATCTTAATATCATTGGTTATGTAACAATTGTTGATAACTATTGCACACATTAGACGGTTTCAATCTATAATATAATTTACTAAATTATATGCATTATTATATTAGATAGTATTGTACCTCCCCTCCCTTTTATCTTATAGTTTTACATGACTATTTTGGTCTTTCCTGATAATTATTTAAAAGTAAAATTATTATATTAATTTGTAAAAATAATTTTAATATTAAATATTTTAGCTTGATTTTTAAAAACCATAAATTAATTTATTAATCACGTTATTTGATTTGAACAAATAATCCTTCCATCCGAAGTGGAATGCTTTACCTTTAAGCTAAACGTGAGAATTATAATAAACCAAGTTTGCCTTAAAATAATTTATATATTTTAAATATATATTGAAATAATTAAAAGTAAAAATTTTATATTAAATATTTGTTATAAAAATATAAGCACATCTAAATATAATAAAATTTTTACTTTTCTAATAAAATTAACATGTTAATTTTATATATAAATTTGCTAGTTTTAAATAAAAATATATTCATATTAATTTTACAATGATTTTTATATTTTACATAATTACTTATAATAAATTAATTTCACCCTCCGCTTTAGGCGATCAAAATTGTGTGATTTCAGTTCTAAAAAAATTTTTATGATAAATTAACCTCAAATATTATTAACATTAGATTAGTTGCTAATTTTAATATTAACCTATTAATCATCTAAACATAACGCATTACACAGTAATTTATTAATGTTGCGATTATATTTATAGGGTTATTATGCATTCGCGCGCCACTTTTTAAAAATTTAAAAATAGTTTTATATCTACAAAATAAGTAGTTGTCTTTAACAGATAATATTATAGTTAATTATAAAACAAAAATATAAATAATAATTATATTTATTTTTAATTAATATCCTATCTATTTTTATAAACATTTTAATATATCTATTCGCCAGAGGCGATGACCATTGTTTATTTCTAATTAATTTCATCACATATTTAATGTATTAATGCGTGCTAATAATCTTTCAAATTAAAAATTAAATACCATTTGCTCACCGTTTAAAAATTTTTTAATAATTTTTTAACCTACCTCCCCTCGCTCCTAATTAATACTCTATATTTATCATAAAACTAAAAAAATATTTTTTTAATCTTATATAACAGAAAATATCATTAATACCAAAAAACGAGGCAGCCAATTTTAGGTCCATTACAAGGCCCTAAACTGGCCCTTCGTATCATTAGCATAGCAGACGATGATGCAAATGGCTTCAATAATTTAAACGCTTATACCCCCCCCCAAATACCTACACAATTTTAATATATATTAATAAACGTTATATAGCGTATTTAAGAGTTCTACTATATTACTAAAATAAAGCCTTATTCTTATTTTTATTGAAATAATAAAAATAACCGTATAGTTAATAGCCTTTCATCGCATAATAAATAATAAAATAATTAATATTTATTAATATAATTTACAAGCGTAACATCTAAACTGGCTTTACTGTATAATACCGAAGCGAAATTTGGCCATCTACTTAATAAAACTTTTGTGATATTTAAATATTTATTTTTTATGTTTTTTTTAATCACTAACAATTTATTATACTTTAATAATTAATAGATTATCAAATAGTTGAAATAATTTTATAAAAATAAAAAAAAAAATAGGTTTATTAACTAATTTTATATTTAAATAGATTTCTTATATTTAAATCAGTATTATATAATTTTAGATATATATTTTTATATTTTCATTAACTGATTTTATTAATTTATATTTAGA
The DNA here is from genome assembly GCA_036971675.1 of Orbilia ellipsospora. Taxonomy (NCBI): domain Eukaryota; kingdom Fungi; phylum Ascomycota; class Orbiliomycetes; order Orbiliales; family Orbiliaceae; genus Orbilia; species Orbilia ellipsospora. The sequence continues at coordinate 86,163 of JAVHJO010000020.1, forward strand.
TTTTAAAATTGTTCTATCAAAATATACATAATCGAACGATGACTGTTTAGTATTTATTTTTAATGCTTTTTTACCTATTTCATAACAAAATCCTCAATTTTGATTAAAAAGAATTTTCACTATGTTAAAGTGATATTTTTTCTATTTACGGTAGTTTTTAACTACTCCTCACAAAATTCGACTATACATTTAGACGCGCATTTCAGCACAACCTTAGTGAATTCTAGTCTGTAGCGACATTTACAATTGCCGACGGTTTTTAAGTAAGCTATTAACCGTTTTCACTTTATTTTTCTATATATATATAATTATTAGGTTGTAACCTTATCTAATTTTAGTTAATTTTTTTTTAAGAGAAAATACAATCCATGTTGGTTTAAAGTTAACATTTATTATTTATTTTAGGTTTACTTAAAAAGCTTTATTTTATTTAGAATGTCAGACTTAATATGAAATAATAATAAAAACTTATTAAATATATTAATATCTGATTTTAGCTTAATCTTTTAATATTCATTCCAAATTTTATTTTTTCAATATTTAATAAACCTCCCGGAGTTAAATGTTCTTTAGTATTTATTATTTCTGCAGCTTTACAAAAATCTGCGAAATCTAAAGCTTTTACTCCATAAATTGGATATTTTTAAAAAATATAATAATTTTTTCTATATCTAATATCTTAGTAACTCAGTAAGTTCCAATATCTTGAGATTGATAATAGTATTTATCACAACCTAAATAGCTTATAAAACTTTTTAGTAAGACTTCATCTCGAGAATGTTGCGTTATTGCAAATTTTAATTTAACTTGTGTTCCAACTTTATGTTTAGATAATTGAGTATCAATAAAGAAACAACCTTCCGCGCTTATAAAACCTGACAATCAGTTTGGATCTATAATTTCTTGATTTTCAGCCAAAGGTTTTTTTATAATTTTAACATCAGGAAAAGCTGTTTTCAATTCGGGTGTTAAACCATTATTCATTAAACCCTTAATTTTGACAATTTTTTTTAAACCTTCACAAGTTAAATGTTCCTTACGGTTAATTATTTCAAAAGCTTGTTTAAATAATTCAAAATTAATTTTTTTTTGAGTTATTAGATGATAGTTATCAAAATGATTTATAATAGTTTGTAAATCTTTAATTCCTGAAACTTTATATTGATAAATATTTTTTCTTTGATTATAAATAGCACCAACATTATTAAAATAATTTTTTATTAACTCTAATGGAATATATTTTTTATGTAAACCTATTTTGAATGTAAGTTCTATTAATCATCCTGTAGATCTTTTATTATTTTAGCTAATTTTTATATAAAAACTACTTTCTGCATCTGAAAATCCTGCAATAAAGTAAGGCTCTAATTTACAATTATTTATTTGTTGTGGATTATTTGCAAAATTTTCTTTAATTTGCATATAACCTTTATATGCATTAGATGTAAAATTTTTATTATAAAACAATTGTCTAAAAGAAACAAACATATTACTTGGCTTTGAAATAAAAATAAAAAAATAAATATAATAAATTAGTATTTTCATCAAATAAAATTAACTCATTATTATTAATTTTAATACCAAAATATTATATTTTTTTGAAAATGTATCTACCTTTATAAGGCTTTTCTTGATTTCGATAAAAATAGCTAGATATGGTAGTTTCTTTTATACCTAAAGCTTTAGCAGCTTCACACATAGAATTATATAATATTTTTATATTATCTTTTTTGTCAAATACTTCTATTTTTTGTGTCGGTCTACCAGATCCTTCTGTTCTACCTTTACCGTACATTGGGTGATTTTCCTTTTTACTGTACATTGTATTATTTTCCCCTTTCTTAGCTCCTGATAATTTTTCTCGTATTTCCTCTGTATATATTATAGTTTTACCATACATAGGGTTTTTTCTCCTTTTTTAGCTGTTGATAATTTTGCTACCGTTTCTTCTGAAGAACTGAAACCTAATGATCAGCCCACATTAGGTAATATATTATAAAAATGAGGTAAAATATCCAAATAATATTGCTCTCTTTCAACACACTCTTCAGGTTTACAATACTCTAGAATTTCAAGAGAAAAATTAGAATAACCATATTTAAGTAAAGCTTTACTAATAGTCATATAGGATTTTTCTAGTAAATAATTTGTATTAAAATATTTTAAAAATCTACGAAATAAATTAGTACTACTTCCAATATAAGATTTACCTGATTCTTTATTTATTCATCTGTAAACACCAGATTTATCTTTATTTTAGTATTAACAATTTATCAGCATCAGCGTTATCGTAAATTTTTAAAGGTATAATAGAAAGACTGTAAAAGCATTCCAAGGTAAAATTTTCGCCATAATTAGTAACACTCAAAATAAATAATAAATATAATAAACTAACATTTTCATATAAATAAAAAATTAAATTTTTATAGAGTGGGATTTTAACCCACACTGCAAAACTATCTATGGATAAGATAAAAGGCACAGTAAGAATTATAAAAAAAATAAAAAGCACAGATAAACCATAAGAGCCATTATGATTACTACTTAAAGTAAATGGGAAAATTAATATAATTTCTAGATCAAATACTAAAAATAATAATCCAAATAAAAAGAAAGAAATATTAAATTGTTGTCTATTTTGACCTAGAAATGAATGAAAACCACACTCAAATGAGCTTCCTTTCTCGCCATAATTTTTATTAGGCCCTAATAATATATTTAAATAAAGCAATAATATATTTATTATAGGGATAAGTAATAAGTAAAAAGTAATTGTTGACATATTTATATTAATAATTTTGAAAATAAATTTTCTCTTAATCTAGGCAATGAAAAATTTAACATTAATATAAAAATTAATCATAAAATTAATGGTATTTTAATTAAAAATAATAACATGCTACTATTAAACATATAAAAAAATTTTTTTTTTTCTATTCACAATATATTATTTCATAATTTATTAATAAATATAAATATAACAGGAATGCAGAAATCAAATATATAACAAAAATAATTTTTATTCATTTGTTTCATTTTATGAGTTAAATAATATAAGAGCGAGAACACTCGCATTATCTAATCACGATAAAGGTTTAATAATAAATAGTGATATTATTAAAGTTAAAACAGATATCATTAAAGATAAAGATGTTGATAATAATCTATTTTTTGTAATCTTAGTTTTTAATCATTCTGATTTAATATCATTTCAATTTCATGCATATAAAGCTTCAATATAAAGTTCTTTTGATATATCTTTCTCTTTATCAAAAAATGCTGATTTTATTATTACTAAGTAATAACCAGCACCAATTACACTTGTAATTATTGCTACTATAGCCATAAAATAATAACCTTTATCTAAAGCGGCAGATAAAACCAGCTGTTTACCGAAAAATCCTAATAATGGGGGAATACCAGCAAAAGAGAACAATGTGATTGCTAAACAAAGAGATAACATATAATTTTTATTAAAAAACCCTTTAACTTGAGCGATTAATTGTAAAGGTGAATTTAATTGATCTTTTAAATTATAATATGAATGATAATATCAAAAATAATATCCCATACTAAGTAATATAAAAAAAAAATTAAGATTACTTAATGAATATTGCATTAAGTAAAATATAAATGCTTGAATAGATTCTATAGTATTAATAGTTAAAGCTAGCAATATAAATCCTACATGACTAATAGTACTGTAGGCAAATAATCTTTTTATTCTAGTTTGTACTAATCCTACTACTGTTCCTATTATTAATGATAAAAATGAACTTATTAATCACAGCGGTTAAATTTATCATATAAATAAATAAATGTATAATGTAAAAGCCCTTAAATTTTACTTATTTCCTTCCTTTGTTCATACCTGCTTTAATAATTTTTATTTTTTCTAACCCTTCATTTGTATTATGACCCTTAGCTTTCATTATATACGCTGTTTCACAGAAATCAGAAAAATCTAAAGCTTTATTACCAATAATAGGGTATTTATTTAAAAATGGAATAATTTTTTCAACTATATCAGGTAAATTGGATACAATAAAATCACCATGATTTTTAGTTAAAGGACCAGCAACATATCGGCCACAACCAAAATAATCAACCAAACTCTTCATTAACTCAACATCACGAGAATATTGAGTTATTCTAAATATTAATCTTACAGCATATCCAGTTTTAGTTGTACTTTTGAAAATACTTATTGTAAAAGTACTTTCTCCAGTAATAAACCCTGCTAATCAATTTGGGTCTTTTATGCTTTGGCTTACAATCAAAGGTCTAGATATTGGATTAACTTTTGGAAATTTTTTTGCTAATTGATCAGATAAACCTCAATTCATAGAAGCTTTAATTGCTAAAATCTTTTGTATTCCTTCCAATGTTAAATGTTCTTTACGATTCATTAAATCAACAATTTCTTTAAATAAAATAAAATCACCTTTCTTTTGAGTTATTAAAAGATATTTATCAAAATGAGGAATTATTACATTAGTTAAATCATGCAGAGAAGTAACATTATACAATACACTATCGTTGCTTTGTTCCCAAATATTTCCTATTCCTTTAAAATAAGATTTAATTAGTTCCAAAATTAATAGATCTTTTTTATTTATAGCAATCAAAAATTTTGCTTGTACCGTTAAACCTGTTTTAGTTGTTTTAGATGAATTTATTTGTACTTGAAAACAACCTTCTCCATCTACGAAGCCAGTAAGAAAGTAAGGATTTAATAAAGGATTATCTACTTTAGAGTCAATTGCTACAGAACTATAAGTTCTTCATTTATTTATTTGGTTAAAAAATAATTTAACTTGATAGTTTCTTTCGAAACCCGTTAGAGTATATTTTAAACACATAATATTATTTAGTTAACTATTATATACTCGTTGCTCTTTTACAATTACATTTTTAGAAGATATAATTGATTTAGATCCTTGATTTCCCATTTTTTTTTTCAATAATCTTAGAACTTATAACCATACATGAATAATTAATTCATCCACTAATAATATTTCAATCATAATTTGGTATATTAAGCTTTAGGGTGTCCCAGGAATTTAATAGTTGATCTCACAATAGGTGATTTATTAAATCACCTTGCAAGATATCAGTTCAAGTAAATACAGTTTTTGCTCCACTAGCAAAATGGACTAAATCTAGCATAAATATAAATATTGAAATTTTAGCCATAATAGCGACAAAAGTAGTCACTAAAGTAGGTAAAGAATCATATACATCAGGAGATCAGAAATGAAATGGAGCTGAAGAAACTTTAAATAAATATCCTATTGATAATATAATAAGTGACAGATCAAAAGATTGAATCATTGTTAACATATTTTTTAAATTATTTAAAAATAGTCGGTTAATAAATATACACTATAATAATTAAATTATATAGTTGTTTTTACTAATCAATTATTCTACTTCTGTTCATACCATTTTTTATTTTTATAATTTTTTTCAATCCTTCAATAGTTAAATGGTCTTTAGTTTTAATTATTTCCCATGCTTTACAAAAATCGTAAAAATCTAAAACTTTAGCCCCATGAATAGGATATTTATTTAAAAATATAATAATTTTTTCTATATCTAATATCTTAGTAACTCAGTAAGCTCCAATATCTTGAGATTGATAATAGTATTTACCACAACCTAAATAGCTTATAAAACTTTTTAGTAAGACTTCATCTCGAGAATGTTGCGTTATTGCAAATTTTAATTTAACTTGTGTTCCAACTTTATGTTTAGATAATTGAGTATCAATAAAGAAACAACCTTCCGCGCTTATAAAACCTGACAATCAGTTTGGATCTATAATTTCTTGATTTTCAGCCAAAGGTTTTTTTATAATTTTAACATCAGGAAAAGCTGTTTTCAATTCGGGTGTTAAACCATTATTCATTAAACCCTTAATTTTGACAATTTTTTTTAAACCTTCACAAGTTAAATGTTCCTTACGGTTAATTATTTCAAAAGCTTGTTTAAATAATTCAAAATTAATTTTTTTTTGAGTTATTAGAGGATATTTATCAAAATGATTTATTACAATTTTTAAATCTTTAAAAGATTGAACTTGTAACTGAATAGAATCCTTTTTATGTTTTGTAATATTACCGATTCCACCTAATAAAGATTGGATCAATTTTAATAGTCCCAAATCTTTTTATGTAAAGAAAAACCAAAAAATAATATTACACGTCATTTAGTTTTCAATTTATTATTTTTACTAATATTAATAAAAAATAGCTTTCTCCATCTGAAAATCCTGTGACAAAATAAGGATGTAATTCTGTTTGTTTGCGTGATACAGAAGTAATATAATTTAAATTAGTTAAATTATTATAAAAACCTATAAGTTTATTTAATTTAAATAGATTATGTTTTGACAGTTTTTTTCAAAACTCATTAGAGTAAATCTTAAACGCGAAATTATTGCGATTACTACCATATACTCGTTGTTCTTTATCAAGCAACACCGTGAAGCCTGATTTAGATCCGTAATTAACCATATTATTTTTAATAGATTTATGACTTTTTACCGTATATGAGTTATTATTTCATCCACTTTGATATTTTCAAATCAAGCTTGGTATCATAAGTTTCAGATATTCTTCGGAACTTGTTAGTATATCCCACACATGCGATTTCCTAAATCGCTCCGCAGGATTAATTTCATTAAATTTTATTAATGATTCTTTAATTTGGTATTCAGCTAAACTTGTTATTGATTCTAGGGTTTGCAATATCATTGTATCAGTTAAATTATATAATGTGTAAACTCCATCAAAAAAAGTTAAACCTGTATTAACATATAACAAGGCTGATCCTAATAATATAAAACAAGAAGACAATCCACCTAGTAAAAAATAAGTTAAAGCTGCACCTAAAGCCAATTCAGAATTTCTATAAATTGAGGATAAAATATATAATCCATAACTTTGCAACTCTAAACATAAAAACATTGTAATTAAATCACAACAAGACATTAAACACATTGCTCCTATTAATATAAATAATATAACTGTAGGAAAATCGATTATACCTGATAAATCAACTATAGCGTATTTTTCAGTTTTATTCATATTATTCATTATTTGTTTTAAAGGTTCTTTTATAACTTTAATGTGTCTATTATAAAATGAAATTAATTGTATTATTAAAAAACTTAAAATAAGTATAAAGACCACAAAATTTTGTGTTATAGAAGTTACTAGGAATAATCCTCCATATATACCAATCCCTGTTCCTATGCATGTTATATGTAAACTATTTAAAGCTAGAAAAATTGAATATGTTAATATTAAGGAAGTTATCCTATTATAAGACAAAGATTTATCTTGTCTAGATATTACAGCATTTATTAATAACAAAAAAGAAAATGATATTATTATCATAAAATAATATAAGGATTTTAACCATTATTATTTCAAAAAAAAAAAATAAGTATTATGCAAAATATGATTGGAGGATCAATAATTTAACTAAATAAGTTAATTATTTTAAAAGGAAAATCAACATAAGGATTTATAGAGAAAAATGGCAATTTTATTAATTAAAATATATATTACCAAAAAACTAACTTACTTAAAATTTAAATGATATAAAATATTAAATTAAAAACATAATTTTTATATGAATCTTACAATATAGTATATTATTCCTATTTGGTTATATATATTTAAGTTAGCCACCTGTAAGAGATGAGTCATCCACGTTAAATTTTATTAATAAAATTTAACGCGAAAGTCGGAACTAAAGTATACGCTGACATAAAATATCATATTTCGACATATTTAATTTAGCTATACGCTTATATTGCAACGCAATTGTATTGCAATTGCGCACGCTTTGTGCGTGAAATGTTATTAATATAAATAAACTTTTTAATTATTTTAGATTGAAATTTAAACATTATTTTAAAATTAATCATGCTCTAATAATTCTTTGTGATGATATATATTTAATGTTTTAGAATCGGGCGGCGCCGGAGGCGTCGTCGGATCTTTAATTTAAACATTATTAAAAAAAGTAGTATAAAAAAGTGAAATAAAAAAAGTAGTATAAAAAAGGTGGAATAACAACAAAAGGTTATATAAGTAAATAAAAAATATTAATGTAAATATAATCCATCTTTTATATAAGAAGATGTTAGTATTACAAAAACATAGGCTTGAATAAAGGCAATAGCTAATTCCAGTCCACATAAAGCAATAACAAAAGCAAGTGGAATTAATCCTATAATAAAATATATAATTCCAGATGCCATTATTTTATATATAAATCCAGATAATATATTTAGTAACATGTGCCCACTCATCACGTTAGCACCTAAACGTAAACCTAAAGATACACATCTAGATAGATAACTTCGTGTTACATTTTTTGCCTATAAAAAAAAATAATAAAAATAAAACTAATAAATTAATTAAGAATCTTTAGTAATTTGATATCTTTTTCTAAATAAAGTATTTTTACTTATACAATTTTGTATCGCACTACGAGAAGCTTTTAAATTATTAGCGGCTAATGTAATAGAATCAAATTTTTCAATATTACCTGTCTTAATATCAATAACAGTTAATTTTACTCCTTTTAAATTTGTAATTTGAACTATGTGTTTTTTAAGTCGTTCTTCTGAAAACCACGCCCAATTAATGCTTTACTTATTTTTTCTTTATGTTCAGCTGTAAATTTTCTAACTTTTAATTTTTCTAAAACAAATTTTTTAATAAAACCGTCCTTCACTTTTTGTATTATCCACTATCACTAATATAATCATAACTCCTTAAAGTAAAATAACAAATTATAATGTAATACCCACTTTATAGTACATACTAGGAATAAGATGTGGTTTAACTATTTCTGCTATTTTACCTACAGAATGACGAGAAATGTATATACTGTAAAATTTATTAGAATTATGGATAGTACATTTTAATCCATACTTAATAATCAATACATTCGCCAATCGTACTACATCTTGGGCAGAATAACAATGTGTACATAATAACAATCCTCCATGTTGTGCTGAACCATCACCCATAATAAGATGTGCCAGAGCAACAGGAGTCAACATATCATAAATTTCTTCAGGTATAACTTTTACTTTGTTTGGATAAAATAAATTATATAATTCAATAAAACAAGGTAAAGTTCTAGTAAAAAAAGAAACACCATAAAATCGTTTACTTGTTTTTATCCCGGTTGTTAATTTAGGAACTGTATTACAATAATGAGATAAAATATTAAATACGTATCAAACATAGGCAAAATGATCTAAAGATTGTTTAAACCCTAAACGTACATTTTTGGTTGTAGTTCCAAGATTTAATCATCCATCTGATAAAATTAACCCAACTACAACACTTTTTTGATAAGGAGGTAATTTAATCATATTACTTACTTTATTAGTAAATCGACCTACGCTAGAAGGTAAGTTTTCTCCTCAAATTACTAGACTGGTTTTATCATTAGTAGAGCTGAATGTATTAAATTGTTTTTTTTTTATCGTCATTAACTTTGGCTTGAATTAAAAATTTATTAAGTGAAAATTTAAAATACCCATTAAGATTAAGTACAGTAGATTTAGATAAATTTTTTACACTTAAAGATGTGTAGTTACGTGTTATATTTTTTTGCCTATTAAATAATGAAAATTTATAACCAAGACGTGCTAAACTCATCTTTTTTTTAGTTTCTTCTGATATTATACGTCCTAAAGCTTTATTTCTCATTTTAATTTTAGAACTTAAATTATGAATATACCATGTAGAACCGCCAGCTTCTAATTTTATATTATACTCAGGCTTAAGTGTATCAATTCAATATTGCTCACGTTCTATTACATTATCCTTATTTGTATGTTCTAAAATAAACAACTTAAAATTAACTATACCGTATTTTTTTAAGGCTTTGAAAATAAGCATATTTTCAGTTTTATTTAAGTAAGCATTAAAGTAACTTCTTAAACGCTTATATAATAAAACCCCACTACCTACATATTTTACTGTTAAGTTTATTGAATCAAGCATATACCCCAGAATGCTTATTATTTTCTTTTTGAATAATATTACGTTGATTTATAGGATATTCATATAATTTTATATATGGTATCACTTTTTCTATATTCTCAATTTTATTTATTTCACTTTTTTTATCATAACAAATAAAGAGCTTCAGGGTATTTATCTAAATTTACTCAATCAACAAAATCATTTTTAGAAGAAAATAAAAACTTACCATTAAATACAAAGGTTAAATTTTTTTTAAAATCTATTGTTTTATTGACTAAAATACTTAAATGTGAAATAGAAAGTTTAATATCATTATTATGAAATCATCGCACACAAGCATTATATGATTCAAAATTTAAAATTTCACCTGTTATTAAATTTAATACATAAACAATCTTCATATTAACTCTCTTTTTTCGAAGTAAACTTTCAGGGTGTTCAACTAAATAGAAACCCCCTAGCTCAGTTTTAGTTAATGAAGTTGTATTTATATTTCTATATAATTTAAGTTCTATGTCAGAAAATTTAGCACATTTTAGAGGTGTAAGTGTTTTAGCTGCTGCAATATAACTATCAAATATATAAACAATAGATGTTAAATCTGAACTGATACAATATAATTTGCTTTTACCCAATTTGTTAAGCTTGTCTCAATTTAAAGGAAAAATGTCAGAGTTGCTACTAAACCGTGATGAATAAGTAAAAAATCTTTTGGGACTAGAAAATAGGCAGATATAAAAGCAATAAGTAGAACTAGCATCTAAGATAGATTGAAGGTTAATACAATCTTTTGATAAATTATTAAATAAAAGAGAATATTCTCCATTTAATATTCGTATTATATATTTAACCTATAATAGGTTTATTTATATAGATTTTTTTTTTATAGGACAAGGCTAATATAACTAGCTTTAATATTGAGGTAATTAATTTTTAAACTTAATTAAAGAGCCGGATTTATCCGACTACTAGAGTACATCTTATAATATTACTGCTTTAATATTAAATAACCATTTACTCGTTGCTCTTTTACAAAATTAATTTTTGATTTAGATCCGCGATAACCTATTTATATTACTATAATATTTAGAGATATAACCAAACATGAATAATTAATTCATCCACAATAATTTTTAAATTATTATTTGGTTGCTAAAGCTTTAAAGTATTTCCGGAATTTGATTCTTTGTCACAATATAATTAAGATGCCCAATCTTAAAATTATGAATTCGATTACAACCAATAAAGGTAATAGACCTAAAGGACAACCTGCAGGTACAAATAAAGAAAAGAATTTAAGCCCATGTTTTTGGAAACCAAGTAAAGTTGCTCCTAGGACTATTGTAAAACTTAATGAAAAAGTTAAAATAAAATGTGCGGTACTTGCAAAATTATAAGGACTTTTTGAAAAACCATATAGATCTTTCAAATTGGACTATCATTTAATCCCTCAGCACTGTAAGGGATTTTACGTTTAGTCTCTGAGGAATCTACTAATAAATAAAAATTTATTTTTGTTTCCTGCTGATATTTCATTGTTATATCCTTAAAATTTTATATTATTTAATGTTTAAAACATTATTAATAGTATTCAAAAGCCTTAGAAATTCCCAGCATACAGTTATATTTTATTTTTTTATTTTATTTAATTTTTTATATATACAATTATATAATATGATTTTTTTTATTTAATTAATTATTTAGTTATTCTGTTACTATTCATATTGTTTTTAATTTCTTCTATTTTTTTTATTCCTTCTTCTATTAAATGTTCTTTAGATTTCATTAATTCTGCTACTTTTACAAAATCTTTATAATCTTCTTTTTTTACACCTATTAACGGATATTCCTCAAAAATAGGTATTATTTTTTCTATTATATCATAATATACTGAAATCATAAAATTTATTTCATTTCTAGTTGAAGGTATATAAATTTTTCCGCAATTTAAATAATCAATAAAAGATTCAAATAATATTTTGTCTCTAATATGTTGAGAAATTGAAAATCTTAAAGTTATATAAGGTTTATTTTTAGATTTTTGAATTAATACTTGAAAACTTCCTTCAGCTTCTGTAAATCCTCTTAATCAATTTAAATCTTTTATTTTTATGTTATTAACTTCAGGTCTTTCTACTTGTTCTGTATTAGGAAATGATTCTTTGATTATATCTGCTAAACCTAAATTTAATGAAGCTTTTAAATTTACTATTTTTTGTAAACCATTTAAAGTTAGATGTTCTTTATTTTTTATTAACTCTACGGCTTCTTTAAATAAAAGATAATCTGCTCATTTTTTAGTTATTAAAGGGTATTTATCTAAATGATTTATTATAAAATAAATATTTTTTAAAGAACTAACTCTATATTGCGTTGAATTTTTTCCATGTTTATATAATTTACCTACTCCTAAAGTTCTTTGTATAGCTTCTAATATATTTATATCCCTATTATGTAAACTAATACTAAAAATAGGTTTAACTTGTCATCCTTTAAACATTCTACTATCATTATACATAGATATGCTAAAACATCCTTCTCCATCTATAAACCCAGTTATATAATAAGGATGAAGATAAAAAGAATTTTTATTATTAAAACTATATTTTGGAACAGATGAAGATTTAGAAATATATGAAGAATAAAATTTAACTAAATATTTATTAAATTTGAAATTAAATATTTTAATAAAAGATATTTTAATAAAGGATAGGCACCTTGTTACCATTCCAAGTAGATTATTTATTAAAATAAACATAAATAATGCATAAATAAATGGGAAATAAATTTGACCATTTGTACCACTAATTTGATTTATAACTAAATTTTTTACAGTAATTATTATAGATTCTTGATTTAATGATCATTTATTCATTAAAAGTTTTTCATTATTTTCTGTTAATAAAGCATACATTAAATTTAATATTAAACTAATAATTAAATATAACCCTATATTAGTCAAAGATAATTGTAAATTATTCAATATGGATAAATATAGTCCTATTATATTTCTAATTTCAAACTGTTCTAGTGGATTAAAAGCAATTACCGTATAACTATCCATATTAAATGAATCTAATATTATATAGTTTTAATATACCATCAACTTGTTGATGGATATAAAACAATTTGTCTCTTTATTTATGGACAATAGAATATACATCACTTTTTTTGACGTCAATTTATATAGTATTTAGACAAATTATGGGGCTAAATTAACACGTGCTACGTGCGATACTATGTTTAATTTAATAAATACCTTATTAAGATATTTATTTTTAATAGTAATATAAATTTTGAAGATATATAGTACAAAAGTTTCTTTCTATAAAATAATATAAATTTTAAAAATAAGTTTATTAATAATATAATAAAATATAAAATTAAATTTAGTAAATTAAATATTACTAATTTTTAAAAAAAATTATTCATAATTATATTAAAAATATTAATTACTAATCTTACCCTATATTTATTAAAAATTTTTTTACTTTTATAATTTATATATTGTCATTAAATATAAAAGTAAAAATAAAATCTTTTAAACTTTATAAAGTTTATCTATTACTTTTATAATTTAATCATTTTTTTTTTTCATGTTGAATATAATTTATAATAGATTTTTTATTATAATCATACTCTTCTTGAGTTATTGATTTATTTGCTAAACTTTTATCTAAGTTAATTAAAGCATGAATATGTTTAACCACTAGATTTTTATGTGTATTAAGTCTAGTATTATATCTATCATTATCAGGAGAAGGTCCTGATTCATTTTTTATTAATTTATTTCAATCTGAAATACTATCACCAAATATAGATTTAACTATTGATAAAATTTGATCTTTATTTTTATCCTTTATATTTTCAAATACAGATTTATTTTCAAATACTCTTTTTGATACAACTTCCCCATATTTTTCCCTTTCTTCACCCATGTATTCTGAAATCCTTCCTATTTTTTTAGGGCGCACTCCTTTAGGTGGCATATGTTCTAAACTAGGTAAATCAGTAACAGGAGAATTAGGTTTTATTGCAGAATATTGAATAGCAGATCATACATCAATTTTATTTGGTTCTAAATAAACAAAACCTCCAGGAAAATATCTATCACCATGTTCACTAGGGTACATTCCTGGTGAAAAATAATGCCATTTACCTCTTATAAAATTAGGATTTAATAATGGACCAGAGAAATGAGGAAAGAGTTTATCTCTAATAGGACAATCAAATACATCTTTTTTGGTATTCAAGCCTTTAGGAAAAAAAGCATAACCTCCTTCATAAAAATCTTTTTTTCCAATAGATTTATTAAAATAATATCCTTTTTTAACATATGCTCAGTTACCTTCTGGAATAGGGTATAATCTATCACTAGTTTCAGCTTGTTGAGAGTCAAATAATTCAACTGAGGGTATGGAGACTTCTTTTTGGGTAGATGAACTAGTATTTTCACTTCGATCTAATTCATTATTTATCTTCGGTAATAAACGTCGTTGTTTTGATCTACGATGCTCAGAATCTTTTTCACTAGGTAATTCCCCTTCTATGTTTTGAGTTGTAGGTAAATTAGAATTTATAGTTTTAGAATTTCCTTCATTTTGAGAATCAGGGTTGCCAGGTGTATCTATAATAGTAGACCAAAATGAACGCTTAGTACTTCCAGTATTATTAACCCTTACTTCTTTATTATTAGATCCTTCATCTCCAGAATTCTGCATAAAATTAATAAATAATTTAAAATTTTTATTTAAATTTTTATTTTCATTAATATCAGTTAAATTTAATTTTGGATAAAAAATATAATTAGTTATTTTTAATAAATTAATAATTATATATTCTATTATATTATATAAACCAAAAAAACTTAAAATAGGTAATAATAAATTAAATGATTTAGATTCAATTATATAAATTATTATCTTATAAAAACTAGAATTCTGAAAATCAGAAACAAATTTTAATAAATAAATATTAATTTCTGATTTTAATAATGGAATAATTAAATTTTGTATATAAAAAAGAATAATAAGAGTTAACATTATTTTAAGTGTTATGTATAAAATTTTTAATATTTTATCTTTAAAGTTATTATTTGATACTTTTGTAGTATCTTGATATGAATTTTTATTGTTTAATGTACTATAATTGTACTTAATACATACTATTTTTGTTTTATTTAATACAAATCTGTTATTTAAATTATTTGACGGCTTTATTAATGATTTGGAATTAGGATTTAATACATTGCACGTTTGTGGTTTAGAAATGGTACTATAAGAATGATAACTTGTCCATGTCTTTACCCCAAAGCTACCTGTTTTAGCTAATTCTGGATAAACAGTAAATTGTAAATTTTGCCGCCAATCACCTCTTATAGGAGCAATAGATATAAATTTATGTGAAGAATCTATGTTTTTTAATGATCCTTTATATGTCATTCTTTTTATACTACGAGCAGCAACATTTCGCCTTGTCAATCTCCCAGCTGTTATTAATCTAATTCCAGAGATAAATTTATATTTAATTCTATTTAATAGTTCTAAATATTGAGAATAATTTTTTGATTTTAAAGAAGATAATTCATGTAATGAATTTATACCCATAATATTAAATATATTCAATTTATCTAATTTATATTTACTATATAATACTAATTTAGCTTTAGTAAATATTTTTCTTTTAACATTAAGAAGATTTTTTTTTTTAGTTATTAATTTTCTAGCTATATATTCTGCAAGCATATTACTATTTAAATATATATATTTAAGCCGAATTAGATTAATTTCTAATTTTTTTTTAGAATACTTATTTAAATAATTAAGTAATCAAATTTTCAATTTATTAATTCTAGAATCAAACTTATGCTTTTTAAAAAAATATTTTGTTAAAAAAAGAAAAAATTCAAAATTTTTTTTTTTTATATAACCCATTATTATTTGAGTATTAGGATATAATCTATCTCTTCCTATTTGAGTTGATACACCTAAATTTTCTAAATATATTTTTTTAAAATTATATTTAACTAAATAATTAAAACTTATGAGCAGAGAAGATTTACTTATTTGTGTATTAATATATAAAAAAAATTTAGTTACGGAAATTATTATAGGATCATTTAAAGCCTTTTTAATTTCTTCAGTTTTATATGTTAATATTTCATTTATATTATTAATTATTTCAAAACACATATTATGTTTACTAATAAATTCAATATATTCTTTTATTTCATTAATTTTTTTTACATCTCATTCTGTAATAGATTCAATTCATTTCTCTTTATTAATTATTTTTTTAATTAAATCTTTATTATTAATAAATTCAATATATTCTTTTGTTTCATTAATTATTTCATTATCTCTATTTATAATAGGTTTAAAATTTTTTTCTATTCTCTTAATTCTTCTTTTAATTTTTCTTCTATTTTTTTTAATTTCTTTAATTTTTTTATTACCATAGTAAGTATATTATTAATTTTTTTTTCATTTCTTTCAATTAAATTTAAATCATCTTTTATTTTATTAATTAATTTAGTCATTTTTTCTTCTTTTTTTAATTCAAAAGAATTTTTATTTTTTGTTAATCAATTTATTATTCTTATTATCATAATACTAAAGATTACCCTATTATTTATATAGATTTTAGGATAATTTTTGATTATAACATTAACCCATTTACTTATTATTAACTTTAATTTTAATTTATCTATATCTAATCGTTTTAATTTTAATTTATATTTTAACATAGTAACCTTTATAATTATAGATATCGAATTTATTATATCATTATAATATAATAAACTTTTTTTGAATCAATTTACTTTTAAATTATCAAAATTTGCTTTAAAAAATTGTAATTTATCTTTCTCTAATATACCATCTAATCAATAATTATTAATTTTTGTTTTAAATAATAAATATTGAATTTCTCTCACATGATCTATTATTGGTTTAGAAGTATTTTTATCTATATGTTTAAGTAAATAATCCATATTAAAATATATTAAATTTTTTTTTTTTTTATATTTTTTTTTTAAATATTTACTTACCTTCTTTTTCTGCTCAGCAAAAAAATATAATGTTATTAAAATTTTTGAGTTTGTATGTTTAATTTTAGGAGAACTAATGTATACTTTATTTGTAATTAAACGTTTTTTTAATTTATACATTTTTTTTTTTACAAAGGCAGGTAATGAGTAAAAATAAATTTTTACTCATTTATAAATAATAAGATATAAATCCATTAAATTTCTTGATTCTAATTTATCATAAGTATAGACAGATTGAGATCATTCTGTAGTAGCAGGTGATTTATGTTTTGGTAATAAAGATTTTTCATTTATTATCTTTTCAATAGGTTTAATATTATTATTATTAGAATAAATTTCAAAAATTTTACTGTTAGATTTAGTAGAATAACATTTTTTATTTAACAAATTAAAATCTAAATTTAAAAATTTTTTTTTAGTTTCAATTTTTAATAATTTTGAGTTATTAGTATTTAATTTTATATTTCCAATCCTGACAGGACTAAATTTTATAAATGTAATTTCTTTTAACTTTAAATTAGTTAAATAAGCCTTAGGATTATGCAAATCATTAAAATTACATAAAATTAATTTATTATCGTTATAATTTAAATTTTTTAAATAATAATTTGAAAAAAAATTTTTGTTTGAATTTTCAAATTTGAAATTGTTAAAAGATAAGGTTGTAGTTTCAAATTGTTTATTATTTAAACTTTTAACAAAGGAATTATTTATAATCATTCCTTAATTAAAAATTGCTTTAGTTATTCTTTATTAAGAATATTTTTATTACTAAAGACTTAGTCAAGTCAAACTTGAAATATCTCGAAATTTTAAATTTAATAAATGTATTAAATTTTTAGTACATGTTGTATGGATTTGAACCTACACAGATAATTTCTAAACAAAATATAATATACTCTACATTGAGCTAAACATGTTAAAATATAAATTCTGATTTAAATAAGCTGATTTTTGTTTTAATTTGAAGCCAACTAAAAAAAGCTAACCTTAGGATTATTATCTATTGCACTAACATATTTACTTATATAATTTATTAACTATTTACAATATATGATAGATAAATTTATTTAAACACCAGGATTCTTATCCTAAATTCTGCGAAGCTAAAAATTTTTATCTAAGAGCATTTTTCGGTTAATTAGCATCAGACTTTCCAATATATATAACATAATAAATTTATATATAGCCAAAATATAAATCCAGAAATATATTTAAAATATCTACTCTTATATAAATTATTTTACATATTTTTATTACATAAAATAAATTATTAATCTTTTTATAATTCCTTATATAAAGTAAGCCTTAATTAATTTAAAAATTTTAATTCGTAATTTTTATTTTAAATATATAAAAATATTTATTTAACTCAACTATATTACCCTACTTTTGCATCGCTGTAGGCGATGTTGCTGCTAGACTAAAATCATAAAAAAATTTTTTTTATTAATTTTAAAATAGCGTCTAAAAATATAATATATGATTTTTATTATTTAATACTTCATATAATGTATTGATAATTATCTCATTACATTATTTTATAATTTTAATATTTTAAGATTAAAATTTTAATAATCAATAAATTATAGTATATTTTAAGTATTAGTTTAAAATTTTAAAATATTATTTTATAAATTATTAAAATTTAATATTTTATTAAATATTTACTAAAATAATTTAAAACATTATACTTAAAAATTTAAATCTTAAAAGATTTATTTTTATAAAATGGATACAAAGAATTATTTATTTCCTTAACCTATAATAATTTATTGAACCTAATTAAGAATATATTAAAATTAAACATATTTTTAAATTAATAGCAACTAGCTATATTAATACTTTGGTATAAGCCGTTTTACGGTCTCTCGATTTTTATTGTTATATATTTTATCACATTATTTGATTTGAACAAATAACCATCTTATTCGTAATAAGACGCTCTACCTTTGAGCTAAACGTGATCTAAAATAATTTATTACCAATAATTATATATGATTACCTTTAAATTTTATCATCTAATAATTTTAAGTATTAATATTTTTAATATTATGCGCTCAAAGCGCTTTAATAAACTAAAACATTTAAATATATAAATTGGGTTTTATAACTTTACCTTAATAATTAAATATTATAAATTTTAAAATTCGTAATGTTAATTAAATGTTTTAAATTTTTATAATTTTACAATATTTTTGTATAATAAATATTATTACTAAAATATCTAATATTATATAATCATTTCATAAAAATTTTTATTTTCAAATTAAAGTTATTATCAAAATTTATATTTAAGCCTTATAAACAACATACTATTTAAATAAAAATTAACATAATGAGTACACTTTAATTGCTAAGTATAATTACTATAATACACAAATATTTTAATAAAACATTTATATTATATTTACTAATTTAAAAAATTCTTATATTATTAAAAATTTTTAACTCTTTAAAATCTTTGTCGGATACTACAATGTTAAATAAAAAATATTCTAAACTTCTTCCTTTAATTTTAGATCTTAGATATGGTGAATATTTAAAACTTCCTTTATATGTTAAAGATAAAATAGATAGATTAATTATTTACCTTTAAATTTTTACTTTATCAAAAAATAATATATAAATAAACCTTTTAGTTAAAATATTTTAAATGTAAATTTAAACAATGATAAATTTTCTAAACAAATAAGTAATTTTAAATTGATTATCAATAAAAATATAGAAAAACTATTACAAAGATAGTTTTTAAGCCTATATTTAGAATAAAATCTATATATAAAGCTAGCTATAATCCTTATATAGGAGTTTTCGAGATAGAAATAAAATTGCAGACCAGGTCTTTGCCGATTTACATTGATCCGATAAGATTTGTTTCAATCCGGTTAGCTACGCAATCTTAATGTTTGGATGATTTGTAGGCTATTCCATTTTTGTTTAGACTTGCATCCGGTCTGGTCCTACTATTAGAACTTTATCACCATTAGGTTAGGCGCCAGTCGGCGGAAGCTGACCAGCACATACGCCGATATCATGACCCTTAAGCAATCCCGTATTTGATTCTTTTAAGTCTTTTATAGTTTTAGGACCTTCTGCTTTTCCTTGTTAGAAATACGGCTTACCTACTGACATCGGATAAGTTGGTTATTTTACACTATACACTTTAAATAGTAATAGTGATGAGGTGGTAAAACTTATGAGGCGGCTCTGATCATAGGCGCGCCTTTCGTAGCGCGCCTCGGTTTAGGTTCATCTCAAAATATCCAAAACGACGCACACATTCAATGATAATAATACAAGTAAAGTATATGCATTAAGATTTAAAGGATTATTAAATGAAAAATAAATTTATTTTATCTTTTAACAGATATAAATACTTATGAATTAGTTCGACGCGCGCGCTGAACGACCGCCGCAAGCGACGGCCGTTCTAAATTGTATTAACGCTATATTTACAAATAAATATAATAATAATTTTTATACTCATAATTTAGGTGGTTTGATTCTATTATTATAATAAAAGTTTTATTAGATTATTATGAAAAATAAAGTATGAACATTATATATTAAATACTACTTTTAGAAACGATAATATATTAAAACTTCAAAGTTAAAACAAATAGTGGTTATATTAAAATTTCTTTTGTTGATTCTTATAATCTTCTATGATAATTTTGAAAGTCGGCCGCCCGCCTCAGCCGGGCGGCTGGGCTTTCATCGCGCGCAGTTTTGCTGCACGCGACGAAAGTCTATAAAAACATTTGAATCAAGTATAAAAAAAGTAATATTTACTTATTTTGTAAAATTTAATAATATAAACTATATTGGTAATACACCTGATATTAAATATTATAAAATAAAAATATAAGCCATAATGAATTCATGTGTTTATATAAAACAGATTGATCTCTCAAAGATGAAACGTTAAATATTTAGAAAAGGATTTATTGTCTTTACTAGAAATTATAGATAAATTTAATATATATTTATTAAATATGGTATTCAAGTTACTGAAAGTTTAACTATATCAAGATAAGCTTTAAATATTTTTTTTTAATATTTAGGTAATTCTAAATTAGCTGTTATTAATAATAAAAATGTCTTTATTTACATAAAAAACTTATTATCTAGGTCACCTGGCGCGCTTCGATTTCGCGCGCCGGTGACTCAACCTGAAAATTATTTATTTTATTACGATGTTAATTCTCTTTACCTTTATGTTTATAAAAATCCTATATCTGGTAATAATTGTGAGTACATTGATAGTAAAAATCCTTTAAATTTAGATGAATTATTTGGGTTTTATTTTGCTAAAATTAAAACTAATAATAATTTAGATTTAATTTTTCCTAATGGATATTAATCTGGTTGATATTTTAGTGAAAATTTAAAATTTGCTAAAGAAAATGAGCACGAAATAGAAGTACACAAAGGTTATCAATTTAATAAAATTTTAAATGTATTTAATAAATATGTAGACGATTTATATGAAATAAAAGCGTCGCACAAATGGCGCACAGCTTCGCAGCGCGCATCCATTCGAAGAGTGGATGGAACCGGAGGCCGCTATGCGGCCTTCCGCTAATAAATAAAAATAATTTATAAATTATTTTAAAACTTAATAAGTTTTTATTTATTAAAAAAATAAGGAACAACAACAAAAGGTTGAATAAATATTTTAAATTGGTACTTAAATTCTATACTTTTAATGTACTTTGTTGTGGTAAAGAACTATAAGAATGAGGCACAGGTGGACTATGTAAATTTCATTCTATAGAAATTTGAGCTCTAGATAATAAAGCTCTAAGATAATCAGTATTAAATTCTGGGTAATATCAAATATTTCTATTTGCAGATTCCCCGTATACTAATTGTATATAAAGAGCATATAAGAAAATTACTGTAGCTCCTACGGATATTAAAGATCCATAGCTAGAAATATAATTTCATCCAAAATAAGCATCTGCATAGTCACTGATTCTACGTGGCATTCCCTGTAAACCTAAGAAATGTTGAGGAAAAAATGTAACATTAACCCCAACAAAAAGCACTCAGAAGTGCATTTTGGCTAGTTTAAAATCATAAACTAATCCTATTATTTTTGGCATTCAGAAATATCATGCCGCAAATAGTGCAAATACTGCACCCATAGACAATACATAATGGAAATGCGAATTATAAAAATTGTGGACTGTATCATTACCTGTAATTAATATACTATTTATCATTTTTATATAATAAATATTTACTAACAAAAGGAACTTTATATCATAAAGGATTTTCATATTTAATTCAATCTATCACAAAGTTAGAGTATATTTTATGTTCTACACTATGTGGAGGTGATGTTTTATATTTTCTAATTTCTATAAAGGGTTTAATTTTAGTAACCCTATAAAATTTAAAATCACAATATAATCTATTATGCATAAAGTAATCATATATAAATAGCATACTATTAACATTTTGAAATTTAAAAGCGATAGATGTAAAATCTTTAGAGCCATTTAACCCAGAAGATTTTTTTCGTTTAAGAATAGTTGGTTTACAATTTAATATAGTATTATCAAAATTTAATTTAGATGTATATTCATTATATTGGAATTCTAAGTTACACTCTATCCTATTACCCGCATAATTAAATACTATACTACCGTCAGTATCAACTAAGCCTGCATAATATGGATCATATAAGCCTATACTATAATTGGCTTCAATATAATCTATATTGTATAAATTACAAGCTTCTTTAAACCCTGGTACTTTTAATCTAATTAAGCCATTAATATTTTTAAGGATATACATCATAGTTTCTTTAGTAGAAACTATATATATTGAATAAGGTTTATTTTTATCTGACCTAATTCTACCTATATGTAAATAATTTTGTATACGTGTTAATATTCTAATATCTCTATTATGTAATTTAATTCTAATTTGTTTAAGAACTCTTTTACCAGAAGTATTTACTCTAATATCAAAATTTCCATCACCATCTATTACTCCTGCAAATCAATTTCAAAATTTATAATCTTCACTATCAGGTAACTGACGTACAGTCTCTGAGAATTCTTTACAGTTTTCGGCTGATTGTATATTCATATGTTTAGAACTTATTGTAGTATCATTATTTTGACTATTTAAAAGAATATTATTCCTACTAACATCTAGTTTATAAAGATAAAACGTATTAATAAACAGTAAACAATACACAAAGAATATAATTTCCAGCATATAGTCAGTTTCAATATAATTTTTAATAGAAGATAAATTATATTGGCCCATTTCCTTTAGAGCAACAACGTAATATGTATCATGGAATGCAACGTCCAGAGATGCATTTGCTAAAACAACTCCACTTACTAAATAAAAATCCATTAATCTTTTAATCTTTCATAGCTAAACACATAATCATTATAAATACCTCCTACTTTAGCATATTTTTTAATTGTACTATGACTTATATTTAAAGCTTTTTGAGCTTCTGTTACTCCATCATATTTACATACAAAATTTTTATTAATATCATACACAAATACTGCTTTTCTAATATGACTATTATTATTTATATTTAATATTAATTCATCACATTCTTTAGAAATTCAGTTTGTTATAACCGGTGTATCACTTATATTATAAGGTGTATTAGTAAAATACCATTCTCCTCTAAATACAGTTTTTTCTTTTATAACATCAACTATTGTTGAATGATTAGATTTAATTAATTTATCCAAAGTTGATACAGAAGGGAAAATTGCTAATAACTCTTTAAAAGAATTATATGTATAAACAGGATAAGCAGACTTAGCTTCAATTATTCTTACTTTCCATAGAATTATTTTTATTATAAAATGGGTTATTTTCACCTGTTAAGACTTTAGCTATAAAACCTTTAATTACCTCGCTATGGACTCTATTTTTAGCCAGCTCTGATAATAATAATTTTGTTTCCTCTGTGTGTTTGTAATCTAAAGAAGAATAACCTTGTTTTAATACATTATAATGTGGTAATACAAATGTTATAAAATAAGTTTCTCTAACTGTTAAAGATTTGGCT
Organism: Orbilia ellipsospora; assembly: GCA_036971675.1. NCBI lineage: Eukaryota > Fungi > Ascomycota > Orbiliomycetes > Orbiliales > Orbiliaceae > Orbilia > Orbilia ellipsospora. The sequence goes on from JAVHJO010000020.1 coordinate 110,293, forward strand.
TCTAATACTCTAATATTAATAATTTAAAGTTAGATTGATCATATTTTAATAAAGCTTTAACAATAGGCATATTAATGTTTTGTTTACTTTTTAAAAAAGTATTATTAAGATAATTTTTCATTCTAGAAGCTAAATTAATAGAACTTCCTATTAGAAGCTAGATTAATAAATTTTTATTTTTGGACTATATCTTATTGTTAATTAACAACATCTGCGTGTAGTCTCTGAAAACCCATGGAGATTAAACTCAATGTTTTTTGCTGATTATAAACATTTAATTTATTTAACTTCCAGCATATAGCAGAATTTAAGGAGAACTAAGTGGATAGTTAAAACTTTTCAAGTTTTTTTTTATGTAGGTTACCTGATGATTGTTCAAAATTATACAAATTAACCATGATTAAATAAATGGCTAATAGTATAATTGTCAGAAGTTCTCAACATATAGTAGTGTTTAAAGGGAGAACCAAGTGGTTGAATAATCCTCCAATAGTGAACATAAAGATGAACCCAAGGGCGAATAATAAAGGAGTATGGAAGTGTAATGAACCTCCGTAACAAGTAGCTAATCAGCTAAATATTTTAATTCCTGTAGGTCAAATTTTATGAGTTATTAATTTTCCTAACATCATATAATTTATCAACTAAAATATTAAAATGTTTCATATATTGAGTAAGAGATGTTGATGAATTTCGCGCATTAATTTGATTTAAATCCTTTACTATTTTTGCTCAAATTTCGAATTCCTTATGTTTAATAGACAACATAGGAAATGATTCAAATAAATCAACAATTTTTAGCGCACGCTTATACCCATAAATGTTAACATTTTTTTAGATTTAATTTGTTTAAAAAAATATTTAAAAACAGCTATATTTTATTATTACATTATTATCCAGATCCAAATGAGAATAATATCTATTTTTATCCACACCCTTCGACGCCCTAATAAATTATGGCTCTAAATACTTTTTCTTTGGGTTCTGTAAATCAACCATTTTCAAAAAAAATAAATTATATAATATTTTATTTCTAGTAAAATATTTATTGTATTGACTTAACTCAGCATAATTTATTTTGAAATAGGAAAGACTGGTTTTTTGCCAATCTCGTCGATACGGTTGGCCTACTTACACCTAAAAATTTAGCACAATCAATCAAGGAATGGAAGGTTTCAATTACCCCATCCGAAGAAATAAGTTCCACTGCAGTACTTTTTACATCCCACATATATTTGCATTCAGATTTTATCCAAATTCGCCCGTCTTCTTTGTGTTCGTAATTAGAGGGCATAGATAATAGTTTAGTTATATCTGCTAGAAGTTTAGCTCTATTAATTAGTTTATCTTGAACCGCGAGAGCTGTGGAAGTAGATAAACGTTTATTATTCATTTGACTTAAAATCCTATCAATTAACTTTTTACCTTCAGGGATATAGTGAAAACCTGATTGACGGATATTAAATAAAGCTACTCAATCGCAATAATCTAAATATTTTTTGGTGTGAAATGTTAAAGAATTAAACATAGGGATTAGGATATGTTTTAAAAAGTCTGAACGACTTACCTGTAATGCCGAAATATGATTTTTATTAGAATAAATGTTTATAGCATTCTCATTTATATTTAAATTATTAACAGTACTATATTCCTTAGCTAAATTTTGTAAAAAATTTTTTATAGCATATAATAATGGGTCATTTTCCTTTTGAACAATAACAAAAAGGAGTTTTTCATTATTACGTGTATAAGAAAATGATCCATCACCCTCTACAAATCCTAACAATCAATTAGAAGTAATATATAATTTATGGCTTGCAGCTGACATATCGAAATTAATTCTCTTACTATTCATTGAACTAAGAATATCTAATAAAATTGGTTTTAATTTAGTACGATATTCACGATTATTATCTTTAGTGTAAAGAAGAAAAGCTTCGCTAAAAGCTAAATAATTTAGATGTTTAGTAGAATTTAAATTGTATTTTGCAAAAATCGCAAGTATAATAAATAGACCTTGTTGAGAATTTACTTCGAAAGATGCTCTTGGATATTTATTAGAAATATGAACAGCTCCTACGCCTAAATTATTGTAAATATAATTTAAAGCCTCTACATCGTCAATATGAGTAGTTATATTAAAATTTCAACTGATATTATTAACTTTATTAGCTTTAAATTTAAATGAGCCTTCCGCATCGGTAAAACCTCTAAATCATTCAATGAAATCTCTATATAAATTTAGTTTTTACCCGTTGGATGACACTATGGCTACATTAGTATCATTTTCTCTAACCATAGATGTTAACTGTTTAATATCAACTGTTTTACATATTTCAAATTTAGGTTCAGCGACTTTAATTCCTAATTTTGCTAAAGATAGAACAAATAAATTTGTATTAGATTGTAAGTTAATCGAATTAATTAGGCTATATATGTTTTCAAAAAATAAAGCTAAAGAATTTCTGTAATTTAATATATTCGAAAATAAAAAACATCAGTCAATCACCAAAGTAATTGTTAATAAAAATAATAAAAAGGAACATAATATGAATAATAATTTATATACTGAATTTAATTTAATAGACCAAATTTTATTAAGCCAATGATTGAGTAATCCAACAGTACGTACATGAAGTCTAACTAAAATATTAAAGTTAGCTGAATTATAATTAGTAATTCAGTTAACATCGGCACGTAAGCCGCCAGAACGCAGATTAGGCGTTACCCCAAAATATGAGGCTAGCAGAGTTGTAATAGGTAATTCAGATACATTTCTGGAGAAGTTAAAACTAGGTACAACACGGTCATAATAAGAAAGTTTAAATCCCTGAGGGTTCATATCTACGTTAAAATTACAATATATTGAAAAATAACCTGAAATTCATCACTCAGATAATTCCTCAGGTAAAATACTTAATGAATAAGGAGGTAATATTGCTGGTTTTAAGTCTGGATAGTGATTTTTAACTGTTTCCGAGGGACCTCTATTTATTGCTGCATATATAGATAAAATTTCCATAAATCCCTCATTTGTTTTATGCCCTCCAGAATAGAAAATATTTACAGCTTTTGACCATAAAACAAATGTACTAACCTTAGAGGTCAATAATGGATATTCTGAAAAATGAGGAATAATTACAGTTGTAATTAATTTAATAGAACTTACTCTATATCCTACATTTTTACCATTAACATAAATAGTTCCTACTCCAAAATAGTTTTTTATTGATTCAAGTATATCTTTATGTCGAATATTTGCTAAAATCGCAAATTCTGGCCTAATTTCCCATTTGCCTGTAGCGGCACGACGTATTACACCTATAGAAAAAGAAGCAGAACGATCACAAAACCCTGTTACTATTTCAGGATCAATATTTTTACCTTTAGTACAACTAGACGATTCAACAAAAGGTAGAGCGGAACTTATTGAAAATGTACGAACTCTGCTTAACTTGTAAGGTCATTAATAAAATAATATTATTATATTACAAACTAAAATCTATAATTTAGTTGTTTGACTATCTCACAAACTAATATTTTTGCTCTATTTATATTAAAAATATCAAAAATATTTAAGTTTTTTCACAATATAGTCGATGAGGTTCCTTTTAAAGTTACCTGCTGATAGTTTATAAAAAATTATAAATTTTCCAACATATAGTGAAATTTTATCATTATCTATTTCTAGATAATGCCGCACCTAAAAATTTACGGCAATGATTAATGTTGCCGCAGTGAAATACGCTCTTGTATCCACATCTAATCCAACAGAATACATATGCATGGCTACAGGTTTTATATTATTTAAATATAGGACACCTTGTTGATAATTTATTTATAAATCCAATAGAGTAAACCTTAAGGCCAACACTTAAACTTGACCCGATAACCATCTACTCGTTACACTTTTACAATCTCAAATTTTGTGAGATGATTTAGCTCCACGATAACCTATTGTCCTTTAAGATTAAACAAATATATATTACCATACCTTTTGAATTACCGCAAGCCTCTAATTTTTATTTAAAAATCTGTTTAGTTTATATGTTTTTAAGGTGTTCCTGGAGTTTGGTTATCTATTGAGATAAATTATTAATATTACCTTTATTATAAAATAATTAAAGATTGAATAAATTTTTATTAATATAAATTATTCATTATAAAAATAATTTTATTAATATCGGCTCCGTCATAAGCGGCAGCTAATCATCGTGCGCATAATACGCTTTAGTCTCAATTTGTTGCACACAAATGAATCAGATCCTACCTGATTAAGCATGCATTATTTTTATTTTGCTTTTAAGCAATAATAATCAATATAAATATAAAAAATTAATAAAAAAAATAATTTCAGTAAACATTTTAATCATTATCTTTGTTTATTAATACACTTAATCGTTTAATTTCTAAAAATCCTTCAGTTGTTTTATGTTCATTATTTACTTTTTTATTGTAAATAATCGACCATTTTTCAAAAGCAAAATATTTTTTAGATTTTAATGCAAATTTATTTAGATAATTAATTATAATATTTAAGCTAATTAATTTAGATGCTGTGTAACGAACATTATTGTTTTTACGACTATATATTGAACCTGAACCTAATAACATTTTTAATGACTGAAAAAGTAATAAACTATCTTTTTGATCTACTATAAATCTTAATGTGACAGAATTTACGTTTTTTGCTACATAAACATTAAAACAACCCTCTGCATCTATAAAACCTGAAAATCAACTATTATCTAATGATAATTTTATTGGTTCAGTTATTAAATTTAAGGAATTATTATATTTTTTATTTAGTCAAGCACTTCAAACACTTAATTGGTCTATTCTATGTAATAAATGTAAATTACCATTAAAAAGATGATATAAAAGCAATATTTCTTCTTTACCTTGAACAATATATCTTGAAAAACCTTCAAATTCTACAACACTACCAAATTTAAGAGTATTTTTTATTTCAAAAAGTATTTTTGATTCTTTTTGAGTTATAACAAACGTTAATCCAGAATCGCCTTTTTTACCCAGATATCCATCTCCTTCTGTAAATCCGACGAATCATCCCAGTCAATTAGGATCTATTTTTGAATTATATTTTTTATGGTATAACTCATTAAAAACATCAAAGGATAAATTTTGAGTTACTAATTTTTTAGTATTAATATTATTAAGATTAGTATACGCTTTAATAGGCAAATTTATACAATAAATACTAGATAACAAGTTAAATTTTAAAACAAAATTTATCAAGTATATAGTAAAATCTATAAACTCATCAACAATTTGAGGGAAAGTCACCATAATGTGATGCAAAGTTAAACCTTTTTGTGGACTATATCTTCATCTTTTAATTGAGTTTATCACCAGTTTTTTTTGTAATACTCGTGATCAAGTTAATTTCTTTACTTAGCTTCTTAATTTCACTAAGTCCTGTTTCTGTAAGGTGAGCCTTATTTAGTACTAACTGATAAACTGCTACTCATTTATTAAAAGAATTTTGTTTTTTACTTTTTAATCGAAATTTGTTAAGATATTCAATAATAAGTGGCGCTTTAATAAACGAATTACTCTCTATTCTGTGCATAGAACCCTCGGCTCCTTTTTTAAGTTTTCTATGACTTAAAAATAGATTTAATTGATCCTTTATATATAGCATATCCTCCAAACTATCTTTTTGATCAATCATAAATCTCAATTTTACTTGATAACCTAAAGCCATAGCTTTTCTTTTAAAAAGTGTAACATTAAAACAACCTTCTGCATCTATAAAACCAGATATTCAGCTATCATTTAAAGTAGGAAGAACATTATTGTTCTTTTGTTCTATATCAAGAGTATCTAATCAATTTTTTTTTACTTGAACTTTTCTTTTATTTAAAACTAAATTACCATTAAATAAAGCTATTAGAATAAGCATATTTTTTTTATCGTCAACACGATAACGACTAAAAGACCCATATGTTGTAACTCTTCCTATTCCTAAAGTTTCATATATATGATTTAATATAGCAGTTTCTTTTTGAGTTAATACAAAAATAAGACGTTTATCTTTTCCTACGAGAAATGCACCATCTCCTTCGGAAAATCCAATAAATCAAGTTAATCAATCATCAGATATTTGATCCGTATTTTTACCTGATATATTCCTATAATTATCAAAATTAAAAGATGTTTCGCGTGTAGTCTCTGAGGAGCTATTTTCAGCTTTTACTACAAAATTATTTGAATTTACTAATGTAAATAAATATGTAAAACTAATATTTCCGGCTGATTGAGCATAGCCTATAAAATTTTCACTATTAAAAGTACTTATAGACACTAAGCTTTCCCAGCATACAGCGAAATTTATTACCTCAAGGTCACCCTTGAGGAAAGCCACCACAATATGACTTCACACCACGAATCCTAGAACACCAATTGACATCATAGCGTAACTATGTTTTGCATGTAAATAAATATTATTAAAAAAGTTTATTTTAATCTATTTGAATTCATTTGTAAATTTAATATCTTAATCTCGTCTAAACCTTTTTTAGTTAAGTGTTGTTTTAATTCAATAATTGACATACATTGTTTAAAACAAACATAATCTTCTTGTTTTAAGTTTAAAAGAGGATAACTATCAAAATGAGGTATTATTTTTTCTAATAAAGAATTAGTATCTTGAACTATAAAATCACACCTGGATGTAGATAAATTAGATCTTAAATTAACTACCCCACAATCAAAAAATTTTATAAATAAAATATAAATTTTAATAATATTTAATATAACAAAATGTCGGGCAAATTTGCCCTGCAGGGCCCTCAGGTCTGCATATGTTTAACTAACATATATTTAAAGGGATAAGGAATTAATCATAAATATAAATTTATGATTTAGTTATTTTGTATTTATTCTGGAATATTGCTCCCGATTTAATGTATCTAGCAATAGTATTATTACTTACACTAAATTGACGGGATACACTTCTTACAGAAGGAAAGTTTAATTTCTCTCCTGTCTCAGTATCATGCAATACAACAGCTGTACCAAGAGTAGTCGAAATTTTTAATTTGGATTCATCTTTATGAGTTTTACCTATAGATGAATCACTAATTTTTTTTTTATGTTCTTCTGATTTTTTTACACCAAGCTTTGCTTTACTCATTTTAGCTAAAGCTTCTACAGTGTGAACACGACCCTTAAGAGAAAGACTTAATTTTTTTCTTACTTCTTCAGAAAAAGTACGACCTGTATAAAATTTTGACAATTTTTCTCGAGTACTTTCTGAATGTTTAAACCCAAAAACCGAACCTGCTATTTTTAAAGTATTATATTCTGGGTTGAATAAGTCAAAATAATATTGTTCTCTTGCAGTAAGATCTTTTTTATCACAATACTCTAATATTTCTAACCTAAACTTTGAATAACCATATTTTAAAATAGCTTTACTAATTGTAAGTTTATTTCTAGATAAATAGGCAAAACTAAAGTAAGAACTAAATCTTCTTCCTAAGTTAACACTTGAACCAACATAAGATTTATTATTTTCTAAGTTTACTCATTTATATATACCAGATTTATTCTTATTATCTTTAACAATAATAGATTTTTCAGAATCAGAATTAGAATATATCTTTGCAGGTATAAAAGTATATAAACAACATACATATGATAGATCATAGTATATAAAAAATATAAAAGCTAAGGCAATGAAATAAAATAAACATCAAATTTGCGCGTAACATTAAGTTTTGTATTAAGCATAAACTAAAAATAATGATAATAGTTTAAAATAAATATTTGCAAATATACAAATAATAATTAATTAATTAAAAAAAATGCTAATGCATATTAATAATATACTTAATTAAACAAAACATGGGACTATATCTTAATAAGCGAAACTTATTTTTTTCGTGAAGTCTCTGAGGCATTATAAAATTGCCTGCTGATTACCTTAAAGGCTTCCCAGCATATAGAAAAATTTAACAATAATCTAATAAATTTTAATGTGAAATATTGAAATGTTTTGATGTAAAAATAAATAAATCTTTACTGTGCTGAGCTATATGAAATTTACAATAAACTTTTTCTAATAATACATAATCCTTAGCCGGTTTAACGTAGATAGAAAATCCACCATCCCCGGCCACAAATCCTGAAACCCATTGTGGATTTAAATTATTAGGTAAATCTATAATTGGTTTATCTGATGGTATTATATTAGGATAATAATTTAAAACTTTTTTAGATACTCCTCTGTTTATAGAAGCATAATAAGAAAGAATAGTTAAAAACCCTTCTTTAGTTAAATGTTCTTTATTTAAAATCATTTTTACAACCTTACATCATAATAAAAAATCCACTCCTTTTTTAGAAATAAGCGGATATTTTGTAAAATGCGGTATTATTACATCATTTATGTAGTTAACATTTGTTACTCGATAAACAGATTTTTTTCTATCAGGTCTATGATATATTCCACCTACACCAAAAAAAGATTGAATTTTATATAAGATTTCTTTATCTTTTTCATGTAAATTTATTTCAAATGAAATTCTTACTTTAGATTTTAAAGACTCTGATATTTCTATTATTACTGAAAAACAACCCTCAGCATCTATAAATCCCGTAACTCAATTAGGATCTAATTTATTTTCAATAAATTTTGTAGAATAATATTTTTTTAATAATTTATTTGTTCTTATATCTGAACAAAACATTGGACTATATCTTAATCATTTAGTAAAAATGATTTCCCACATGTAGTCTCTAAAAATCTCAAATATATTTATAATATATTTGATTATCTGCTGATAGCTCATTGTAATATCCTTAAATTTATTTATATTTAAAGCCTTAGAGGTTTCCAGCATATAGTGGATAGATTGCACATAATTATTAATTAATGTAGGCTTACGTTTAAAAACCATTCCTAGATAACCGAAAACGTGTTTGCTTGAAGCAGAAGAAACAACTGTTGAGATGATTCCGAAACCTGGTATTATCAATATATAAACCTCAGGATGACCAAAGAATCCAATTCCTTATTGTATAATTTTTTTTCACCTTGTAATTATACAACCATCGCGCCGAAGGCGCGATGTCTTTTAATAGGTCATTAAAAGAGAAATTCGACTGTACATTAAGCAGCATTTCAGCCACCCACCGGTGAACCAGTCTGTAGCGATTTCTTAGGAAACCGACGGTCTTGTCCTTAGGAAATATTGACCGTATGGATAATCTAATGTTTAAATATTTAAATTATCCCACCAGTATTGCTCTTATTTTTTTTTTTATTTTTTCCTAAGAATTGCATAATGAATTAAATAAGAACTAGGGTTGTGGTATACCAATAAGTATTCATTAACTAGGATCTTATTTAATTTTACATCTGTCCCAGAAAACTTCATAGCTTTGACTAAACCAATCCCCTTTTTTCCTTTTATATAGTCGTTTTATTAATTTGTTTAGCCAGCTCTATTAATTCCAATCTAGAATTATCATTTAGATGATCTTTTTTAACTAATCTAGAATGAAGTAATTTTCACTTTAAATAACTATCTTTTTTTTTTGTTATAAGGCTATATTCATCAAAATAAGTAAATAGACCTTTACAATTTTTTACACCGTTAATTCTAATTTCTCATACATCATTAACAGAATGAGGAACTACAGAACCTTCTACTAAATATTCACTAAAAATATTTATAATATGTTTTAAAACAAATTTATTCGCCTCTCATTTCTGAGTTAATATATATCTAAATCTATACCCAGAACTATTAGACAATAAAGAGCAAGTAAAACAACCTTCTCCATCTGTTATACCTGAGATTCAACCATCTTTCAATGAAGGAGTAACACAAATATCTAATGGAGTTATGGTAATAAGATTCTTTCTTAAAAGTTTTTCATTAAAAGAAGAAAGAAAAGTTAAAAATCTAGCTTTTCTTGTAGGAAATACCATGTTCCCGTTAAACAATAAACAAATTAGATATAAATTTTTAAGGTCTTGAATAATAAATCTATGTGTGTTTTGTTTAACGGATTGTTTAATCACTTTACCAAAACCTAGATTATTCTTAATATAATTTAAGCTATTTACATCCGTAGTAGATTGAACAATAACAAAGGCTAGATCCCCTCTTTTAGCTAAAATGAAAGAACCTTCTCCTTCTGAAAATCCTATAAATCATTCAAGAAATTTATTACTAGGTTGTTTAAGATTAGGATAATACTCACTAAATTTATAATAAAAAGATGTAAAATCAAAAGATTTATTTTTTTGATGTATTAATAAAGACAAACATATATAATCTGTTTTAAAGAAAAGATGGTTCTAAGAAATCGACGGATTTATTACTAGGAATAATTTTAACCGTTATCACCAGTATCACCAAATAAATATTCAATAATATATATTATAATTTATTTCATGATAACATGCTGACCTGAATTTATGTTAAAAATTTTTGTTAACATAAATATTCACATCAGGATTAGAATAAGGTAACCAAGGAATTATCATCGGTTTAGTTTATAAAGTCTTAAATGAGTTAATACTCAAAATTTATATAAGGTTATTCAACCAAATTACAGCATCTGCTTTATAAACACGTTGTACATTACAGTACAACCTTATCCTTTGTTTCTTTTATCATATTTAATCTCATGTATTATTTATTTTACTTGCTAACATTTTTAGGCTAGGTCTAAGAGTACTATCAAGGTGTTCATTATTTAAAAGTTTAGAATGTAAATCTCGTCACAATATATAGCTTTTTAATTTTTTACTTTTTAGTTTATGAGTATCTAAGTAATTAAATAAACATTTAGTATCAGATAAACCATTAATTCTGTAATAATATATATTTTCACCTAAATTGTGTTGATATATTTTTCCTACTTTAAACAAATTATACAATAGATTTAAACCTGATTCATCATCTTGTTCAAAACCTGCTTGTTGAGCCAAATCAAAAAGAAAAGCATAACTTTTATTTTTTGAACTTATACTTGCTGAAAAACAACCTTCACTGTCTATGAATCCAGATATTCAACTATCCTCTAATGTAGGTATCACTGTTGAAGCATCAAAGTTAATAGCTTCAAACTGTAGTCTACCTTTATTGGAATATTTATTAAAAGCTTGATTAAAATTTTTAAAACTTAAAATTTTTCTTTTAGTTACTAAATTACCATTAAATAAAAGAGATAATAAATATAAACCTTTTTTATCTTGAACAACATACCGAGAAGTAGTAGCACCTTGTTTGATTACTTTACCAAACCCTAAAGTTTCTTGAATCATATATAAAACTTGTCTGTCTCTTGTGTCCTGTACTACTACAAAACATATGTCACCTCGTTTAGCTACAATAAATGAACCATCACCTTCTGCAAAACCTATAAATCAAGTTAATCAATCAAAGCTAGGACAATCTATTTTTGGCCCTATTAATTTATATTTTTCAATAAAACTATCAAAATTAAAATACTTAGATTTATAGGATAAAGGTAAAATACTCAATAAATTACATTGAAAAAAAATATGATCTTGATAAAACAGATGTTGATAAAGAATAGGATCTCCCCCTCCAGCTGTTTCAAAGAATGAAGTATTGAAATTTCTATCGGTTAAAACCATAGTAATTCCACCGGCAAGCACAGGAAGAGAAAGTAATAATAGAACAGCAGTAACAACTACAGCTCATCCAAATAAGCTAAGTTTATGTAAACTTGTTCCAGGGCTTCTCATGTTAAGAACAGTAGTTATGACGCTAAATATTGTTAAATTAATAACAATTAGTGGACTATATATTCAGCGTATATGAATTTTAGATACGGTGTTTAACGTTTAGTCTCTAAGGATTCTATTTGACATTATATCTTTAGTTTCCTGCTCATTAAGCATAGCTTATAAAAACTTTTCTATTAAAAACTTATAAACACTATGCTATTCAAGCATACAGTTAAAAATTTTATATGAACCTCATAAAATCTTTGTTTTTACATAAATTTACAAAAATATCCATTGTAAGCTTTACCTAAATTAATATATTTTACTAATGTTGTTTGAGAAGCGGATAAACCTTTGCTTTGTAAATATTCCACACATTTAGCTAAACTAGGTAACACTACAGTATTTTCTAAATTATTTACATCTGTTAATATAACAGGTTTAGAAAAACTATTTAGAGGTTTATTTTTATTAAATTTAATTCTATCATTTTATAACATTAAAGTTAAATCAAAATCAGACATATCTTTAACTTTGGCAGTTAATACTGGTTCTCTTAAAAAAAGATATTTACCTAAATAATAACTACCATTGTTTAAATGTTTAGTAAATGTCGTATGATGAATATTAAATTTTCTAATAAAATCAATTTGTTGTGTTGAATTATAATATAATATAGTCATGTCCCTATTATACATAAATAAACTTTTAGCGTTTGACCCGCTAGGATTATTTTCAACTCTAATAGTATTTAAATTAAAACTAAAATTTAATAAATAATACTGTTCTAATATAATTTATGAATTTTTTATATAATTTTTATAAAAAGGATATACTTGTAAAGAAAAATTTTTTAATTGTTCTTTTTTTAATAAAGGAATTAATAAACCACTTTCTCTATGCGTAAGATTAATATAACGATTTAATCTAAAAGATAACTCTGAAGATGAACCTACATATTTTTTACCCGTTGTTAAATGTGTAAATATGTAAATACCAGCCACTCTTTTTTTACTATTAGGTAAACCTAGTTTTTCTTTAAGAATTTTTTTCGTTATACTTTTTTGATTTAAATTTGTTAAAACAAAACTAAAAGTATTAAGTAAATCTTTTAATTCTTCATTAGTAGTTTTAATATTACAATAAGCTAAAATTTCATTAATTTCATTAGCAGTTATAACTTTTCCACTATTAAGTATCTCAACAGCTAAAACATGGCTATGTTTATTTGGACCAGCTCTACCTAAAATTTCTTTTCATTTTAAATCAAATTTAGGTTTATTATTTCCTTTAGGAGTACCATTTTCTTGAAAATTATTATTTTTATTATTAAATTCAGATTTAGGTTTATTAGAACTAAAATAACATTTGTTTATTAATTTAGAACTTATTGATTTTTTTCTATTTTTTACAAAAAAAAATTTTATATTAAACTTAATGATTATACTTGATAAATTTTACTTAATTTTTTTTTATTAATAGCAACAAACCACATATTACAAAGTTTTAATATAGTAACCATTATATTCAATATTTGTATTTAAACGTTTTACAAATGTAACTAGGCTAACAGCTAATCCTTTACTTTTTAGGAAATTAACAGCTTTACCTAAACTTTCAAATTTAATCTTAATCTCGTTATTATTCACATCAATGAGCATAACTGCTTTTGATAAGCTGTTTACAGGTTTTTTTTTTGTTAAATTCAACCCTGTCTTTTTCTAACATTATAGCTAAATCCATGTTAGATATATCTTTTACCTTAGCAGTTAAAACAGGCTCCCTTAAAAATTTGTATTTACCTAAATAATAAGTACCGTTATTTAAATGTTTAGTAAAAGTAGTGTGATGTATACTAAAATCTCTAATTAGATTTATTTGTTCACTACTATAATAATATAATATTGACATATCTCTATTGTACATAAAAATAGGTTTACTATTACTTGGTCTAGTAGAATGTCTAAGAGTATTTAATGTAAACAAAGGATTTAAGAGATAATATTGTTCTAATACAATTTCTGAATATTTTTCATAATTATCAAGTAAAGGAAAAATTTCTAATGAAAAATTTTTATTTTTCTCTTTTTTTAATAAAGGTACAATTAAACCTATATCCTTTTGTCATCCTTTAAAATATTCATTAATTTTACGTGAAAGATTATTAGAAGAACCAACATATTTATTACCTGTTGGTATATGTGTAAAAATGTAAATACCAGGTACTGGTTTTTCACTTTTTGCTTTACCGAGCTTTTCATTAATATCCTCTAAAGTTTTTTTATTAAAGTTATAATATATAAAACTTTTAGTATTAACCAAAATTTTTAACTGTTCATCTGTAATTTTTATATTCTTCGATATTAAAAGTTCATTAATAATCTTAGCTGTTATAGGTTTATTACTATAAAAATACTCAAAAGCTAACACATTACAACGTTTTTGTTCTTCAGTAAGCCCTCATACTTCAAATACATATTTTCATTTAGGATCTATTTTAGAATTAATAGGTTTGTCTTTATTTTTTTCATTATTATTTTTTTCATTATCATTTTTGTAATTGTTGTTAGGTTTACCATTAGAACTATAAAAAGATTTAAAAATAAATCATCGAGTAAAAATAACACCAGGTATTATTCGATAAGTTAATATGCGCGCGAAATTCATAGCACCAAGTAGAGAAGAAATACCTGCTAAATGTAAACCAAAAATTGCTAAATCCACACTGGCACCACTATGACTTTGAATTCCAGCTAAAGGTGGGTAAAGAGTTCAACCTGTACCCGCACCATCCTCGATACAGCTAGAAAATACGAATAAAGCTAAGCTAGGAATAAGTAATCAATAACTGATATTATTAAGACGAGGGAATGCCATATCCGGACCACCTCCAATAATTGGCAGTAAGAAATTTCCAACGAGGGTATTCCTTTTCCTTGTTATAATAAACTATCGTTTAAGAATTTTTTGGTTTTAATTAAAGTAAAACTCTGCCCCATTAATTCATTTAATTAAATACCTACTAAGATTCTCATATTATTTTATTTTGCTTTGGGGTCAAATAATTTAATTATGATGTAGTTCCACTATAAGTTAGGTAAGGTTAGAATACATTATTATCCACTTTCATGTAACACATAGAGTACACCTTAAATGATTAGCCTAGCCCCAAAGACAGCCAATCAATACTTCCATCTACTCGTTGCTCTTTTCCTAGGCAATCCTCGTAAGCTTTTGGCCTACGATTCCAAATCCTATGTTTAGATCCGCGATTGTCCATTTTCTTTCGTCATCCTTACAGCTTATTACCTCCAAACACATTACTGTTGGTACTTATTATTAGAATCTTTCACTATATAAGGTGGTACTGTAGGCTTTAGGAGGTCCCCGGAATTTGGAAGTTAGGGACTTTCGTACTTCCTCGGTACGAATCATCCTCCGATTAATGCAGGCATAACCATAAAAAAAATCATTAAAATAGCGTGCGCTGTAACGATACTATTGTACAGCTGGTTATCTGCGATATACTGAACACCAGGTCCTGATAATTCTAATCTAATAAGAACGGACATACCCGTTCCAACTAACTTTATTTTTTTTTTATATTAAAATTGAAATGCATTTATGGACCCACCACCTCACCCAGTATTAATAATATTACAAATTTTTATAAAGGGACTTTTTCTTAATAATTTAATTGTTACTAGCCATTACAGTTTATTATTATTTATAAAATTTTTTAAGATGTTTTCAAGAAAACTCTGTTCTTTTATTATTCATTGTATTTTTAAGCTGTTTTATTTCAAAAAGTCCTTCTGGTTTTGTGTGTTTTTTATTGATTATTATATTGTACGCTTGTTCTCAATTTAAATAATCTAAATATTTAGAACTTCACAGGGGAAATTTATTGAAATATTGAATTACAGTTAAAACCCCTTTCTTGTTAGTAGTTCTAACTCTTCACATAAAACTATTAAGACCATTCTTTTCCGCAAACTTTTTTCTTCAACATTTGTACCGCATAGTTCAGCTATTTTTAACATAATAGGCTTGTAAGATTGCAGAATAGACTCATTTATATTTCCCTGAGATATAGTATATGTAACCGTGACATTATTATATTTAACACCTTCAGTAGCTCTAATAAGAAAAGATCCATCTCCTTCACTAAACCCTGAAAATCAGCTATTTTCCGCTAAAGGTATAACATTCAAAGGCATTTTATTAATAATTTTTGAATTATTGTAATCAGGTTTGTTATTAATCCAGTCTATTAATCTATGTAAAGCTTCTATTTTTGGAGTTTTAAAATCTCCATTTATTAAATTTACTATTTTAACTAAACCTGATTTACTTCTTACAATATATAGCACAGAATTATCACTAGCAGGCTGAATAGACCCAGACCCTAATGTTTCCATTAAACATTCAGCTAAAGGTTTATCTTTAATATTAAATACTATTTTTATAGTAGGTGTATTGATATTATCTTAGGGACAATAATAGAACCATCTGATTCTATTAAACCAACCAAATAAGAGCCAAGCTCACTTTTATTTTTTAAACAGTTTGTAGACATTAATTTTCTTTCAAATAAAAAAGGAAATAAATTCACTTTTTTAGAAAATAATACTATTAAACATGTATTTAAATTATTATTTTCATATATTTGTAAACAGCTTATGTGTAAATCAAAGAAAATAAAATTATTTAAATTTTCTGTTAACAATAAATAACTTATAAAAGCAATAAATAAATTAAAAAACGTTTTATTACAATAAAGTTTTTTGTAATTATACCTAGAAACAATTAAAATTAATTCATGCGTAAAGTCTCTAAGATTACTATGTTTTTGAAAAAATTTAAAATACCTCCTCATAATTATTTTTTTTATATAAAAATTACAAATCAATTTTAGTAAAAACATATCTGTTTTTATATGGTTTAATTTGATTTCGACTAAAATACATATAAATACTACGAGGTTCTATGTTTAAAACTCTTGCGGCTTCACTGATTGATGGGTAAATATTAGATTCGTTTGTTACTTTATCAAAAACTTGTAGCTTTACTGATAACTTTCCTGCTCCTTCTGGTCTTGGTTTACCATACATAAGGTTGCTTGCTCCTTGTCTAGGTACTGTTTTCTGAGAAATTAACATTTTTTTTTCGTGTAATTACGCTATGTTTAGAACCTAACCGTGAACCCGCTGTTTTTAAAATATTGTATTCAGGTTTCAAAAGGTCCAAATAATACTGTTCTCTTTTTAAGCTTTTATCAAAATCACAGTATTCTAATATTTCTAAAGAAAAATTAATAAACCCGTGAGCTAATAAAGCTTTATAAATAAGCATTAAGTGTTTAAGACTTGAGATATAATCACTATCAAAATAATTTATTAATCTTTTAGATAAATTTACACTACTACCAACATATCTTTTCCCATTAACTTTATTTACTCACATATATACACCAGACTTATTTTTATTTTCTATTAGAATTTGCTTTTTTTGAATCATTACATCACTGTAAGACACAACAGGTATAATTGAAAATATTATATATTCAACTATATAATTATCTAAATAAAAGTTTAAGATTAGTAACTATAAAAAATATCATATTAACCATTATTAATACAAAAAGATAAAATAATAACCAATTTAAATTTTTATATAAACTTTTATTTAAAGAAATTTTAAGTTTAAATTTTTTCATAATAAAGTAATCTGCTCATTTATCTTTTAAATTATTTAATATTTAAATTAAACCAAAAAATAATTTTTGTTTATATTTAAATAATAATAAAAAACTTTTCAAGCATATAGCATGATTTTTTAATTCAGGCTTAGTTATTTTTAAACCAGAAAACAAAGCAAAGATTAAGTATAAAATTCCTATATCTTTCGCATTTGAAGACCAGGACCACCTTTCAGTCTTAAGCGAAGCATCCATAAAAAAAAAATCTTATGGCATAGTCTAATATCTATTAATACGCCATTAATATTATGATTAAATTTTATTTCTTAAATATATTTTTAATACTTTACTTAATCTAAGAGTTTCCTTTATAAGGGGTAAGGTGGAATCGAACCACAATTAATGATTTGCAATCAAATAACAGTCCTTCTGTAACATACCCCAGAAGAAATTTAAATACCCACACGTTAATATATTATACGAATTAGTTAGCCTGTGCCTTTCACCTCCTTTCCTTTACCGCTTTATAATTTTAATATAATTTTAAGTGTTTTAGTCCCCAAGATGACTTGAACATCTATCAAAATATTAACAGTATTCTGCTCTACCGTTGAGCTATGGCGACTTTATTGGTTAGTTAAATAAAAACTTTAAAAAATACATTTAAGGAATAAAAGAATTGAACTTTTGACAACTTGTGTGTAAAACAAATGCTCTACCAACTGAGCTAATCCCTTAAATCCTTTTAAACACATAAATTTTTATACTAAAAATTTTTAACTTAAGATACAGCGCACGCTGTATAAGCCCCCCAATATTTTTAAAAAAACTTTACCTATAAATCTATTTTAAATTTATAGCTTATCTACTTAGTCGATTATTAGTAAAATCCTCAAGTATTTTATTTTATAAAACTAATCTATACTACTTACTCCTATTTTATTTTCTATATTAAAACTTTAATAATCACGTGCATCTTACCAAAGCTTTGCTTTGGTTTTCTAGACTTTAGTAAAAATTTTTTTATTTATATTAATTTACTGTTTAATTATAAATTAAGCGACGAGGCGCCCCGCTTTTATTTAAGCATATATCCAATATTTAATCTATTTACTCCCCTTCTTTTTATTCACTAAATATATTACATTTTTAGTTTTATTTTTATTATATCCATGAATCTTCGATTTATGGAATTTAATTTTAACTACCTTAAAACATATAAAAAGATAAAAATTTATTATAAATAATAAAAATAATTTACGTTTGCGATACGCAAAAAATAGTTTTGCATACGGACGTATTGTTATTTTCTACTTTATCTTTATTATAAATCTAGATTATATAAATTTGTTCGTTAAATAAAAATTATAAATTAACGAACAAATTAAAAATAAATATTAATAAAAAAAATAATAAATATCGTCAAAAACGTAAAAATACTAATAAAACTACTGTAAAAAAATTTTCACAATTTTTATATATTCTTAATTTTTGAAATACTTTAAATTTATACATTAGGTTTTTTTTTATTTTGAGAATAAAACCACTTATATTAGTTTTTTTAGCGCCCGGCGCGCCCGCGCAGCTTCGCTGCGCGGGACGCTAATTTATGTATTATAATTATTTATTTTAATTATTTTTTATAAATTTTAAGTATAATTGAAATAGGTTTAAGATTATTTATAAAAAATTCTTTAAGTTGATCTATGTTTTGTTCTATTAATAATTAAACTTAATTGTCTAATTTTTTTTTTCTTTTAGAGCTGTTAATTAAAAAACTTTTTCAAAATTTATAGATTGATCAGTATTACTTTTATTATCAATTAGTTGATAAGATAATTTATCAAAATCTTGATTAATTTTTTTGCTTTTTTTTTTTAATTCGTCGCCTTCATCGAAGGATGTGTTATTATTTTCTAAGTTAGTTTCATTATCTGTAATATTTTAATATAATTTTTCAAAATCAGGAATTAATTTTATTTTTTTATCCTTCTTTTGTAGAAAAAATATCAACATCAAAAACATAAATTTTTTTAATTTTATTAGTTTCATAGGTCGGCGCTGTCTCGTCCAGTTGAATGAAACATCGCGCACGTGGCGAAGCCGCACGCGCGATGTTTCATCTATAAATTTACAATTTAAATTAATTATATTATTGTTTCCTGAAGAACTAATACAAATATACTCATGTTGAAATTTTCTTTCATCCTCAAATTCATATTTTGTTTCTCTATTAAGGATAGATTTAATTAATTCTATTTCACGCATTCAATTAATATTATAATAGTTTGTTAAATAGTCAACTAATATATTATTAATTTTTTATCAAATAATACTTTTTAATTAGCATATAAAACTTTTATTAAATAATTGTAATTTACCTAGTCTAATTTATAATAGATACCAATTCTTTAATCAATATCCTATATTTATTAAATATAGTACTTATATGCCCTATGTTATTATTTATAACAAGTTTATATAAAAAGAAGTCTAATATTTTTGCTTTATTTTGAAAATCAAAATTAATATTTTTAATACGAATTTAATCAAAATCTAATGTTTCACTAAGATTAAATTCTACATAAATTATTAATCTTTGCTTTTAAAATTATATTCTTTAAATCATGGTATATAACTCTATGATTATTATGTATTAAAAAATTTTTTTTTTTACATACCCATCTATATATCTAGTCATATTAATATGACTATCTCTATAAACATGTTGTTATAAAATCTATTAAAATCTTTAAATTAAATTTAAGTAAATAATTACTTAAAATTAAAAACTAAAAGTAAATAATCCAATAAATAAATTAATATTAAATAATTCAGGTAAAGCAGAAAATATATTAAATATTTCAATAAATAAATTAGTAAATTGATTAAATATAATCTGTAATATTTTAATTTGTTCTTAAACACTATTTAAATAAGAATCAATAATTACTAAAATAAACATTAAATAAGCATTTATAATATCTAAACTATATATAAAATAAGGAGGTCGCACGCCTACTGCGCAATGTTCATAGGGCCGTAGTAGGTAGCCCCCTCAGACTAAAGATTTTAAGAATAAATCTACGAATAATTTTTTTAATTATATTATATATAATTTTAATAAATTTATATAAAATTCTATTAATTTAATATTATTAAAATTATATTTTTATTAATATATTCTATCATCTCTTTTTTTAATTAATAATAGAATAATCAATATAAAATTATTAATTTTATTATTTCCTTTAAAAATGTATTTATTATTATAAATAGATATAATCAATTCTAATTATATTTTTAATAAATTGTTTTTTTTATTATATTTATTTTATTTATTATATCATTATATTGAGCAATTAATTCTTTAAATAAAGTTTAATATTATAATTTATGTTATTTGTTGTCAACGGAATATTAATACTTAATAGTTGTATTGGCTATACAAAAAATAATTAAAATTATTTGCAAATTTATTATTGATTATGCTAAATTAATATTTTTTATTTTATTAAAATATTAATGTTATTGAAATTATTAATATGTATAATTTTATTATTAAACAATTTCATCTAAGGCAAAAATTTATTACTTTAATTACGGTCGCTTTCGCTGGTTGAAACATCGAGGTTACTCTTTATTTTAAATTATTTAATCCTAAAGGCTTGGTCAAGTTAAACTTAAAATATATCGAAAATTTAAAATTTGATTTATATTGTATGAATTCTACACCGTTATTATTTAAACTAAATATAATAAACTCTATATTTAAACATAATTAATCAAATTATTTCAAAAAGCCACCTTTGTTTAATTTAAATAGGTGGCTTTTTATCATTTTATCAGAATTTTTATATTCTTAATATATATCAGAATATTAACCTACCTTTTCGATTCGAAATTAGAAGATAAATCGGGCGGCAGCCAGAGGCGGTAGGCTGATTTATCAAGGGCGACGGATATAGCCGCCGCCTTTGATAAATCTTTTTTTATAAAAATTATCTATCTTCATTACTCAAGGGTAGAATACACAAATCCTACTTTTTATTCTAATTAATTTTCTTATAATAAATAATCAAATGTGCTTAATTAGTCATTTTATTTTTAACCACCTACATTTAATATAATTTATATATTAAATGTAGGTGGTTTTTTATATTTTTTATAATATAATATTACAATTGATAATATAAGATTTAAAAGAAAATCTTATAATAATTAAAACTCAAGTTATTTTTTTTTTTGACCGCTTATATAAAAAAAAGTGAAGCGGGTTTTTTTATTTTAAGAATAACTTTAAATACTACTTTTTAAATCAATATATTAACTTTTAAATTCAACTTAAAAATAGAATATATTATTTATGGATAATTTATTTTATTTTTGTATATATAAGAGCGTTAAAAAGCTATAACAAATAAACCTCTAAAAATATATATTTTTACAAATTTTGAGATATTCAATTTAGTAATCCACCCGCAATACCAAGAGAGGTAAATTCTTTATAAATTATCAAACAATCACAAATTGCAATAAATTATTTGTTATAGCCCCGATAGAATATTAACGTTTTCTTATAAATATATTAAAAAAATAAAAAAAAATTAAATCAAATATTTTAATAAAAATGACAAATTATCAAATTATACCCTTCCACATTTTGAGTTTACTCGAGTAATTTTTGTCAAAAACCCCACGAGTGGATTCAAAACAAAATGTTAAACACATTTGGTTATTATTTATTTATAAAAGGAACAACAACAAAAGGTTGTATATTAAAAAAAACATATATTTTAAAATATATGATATTAGTGAATTACTCTAATAAATCTAATTAATATTAAATATAAATACTTAATAATCTTTTATAAAATAAAATTAACTATTAATAATTAAGAGAAATCCCTATAATATAACCCATATAACGCACAATAATGATTGCCGTCAATATGGCCCCGATAATATAAGATCATTATTTTTTCGCTTATAGCGATGTTTATAAAAAGATAAGAAATTAAAAACTCACAGCTAATGAGTCAAAAGAATATAAAATACATGGTATTAAGAAAATAAAAGCAAATAAAATAGGTAAAAGAACTGTTCAACAAAATTGCATAAGTTGATCATAACGAATACGTGGCATTGAGGCCCGCGCCCATATAAAGCAGAATACAATAAAACAAGCCTTTACTCCTAAAGTTAAACCACATATTAATCCAGAAACTACAGGATTATTTAATATATTATAAAGGTGTAAATCAAATAAAATTCATATTAAATCATTTATAAAATTAATGAAAGGAAAATTATAACCTCCTAAGAATAATACAGATGTCAGAATTGATATAAGAAGAATTGAACCGTATTCTGCTAAAAAGAAAGAAACAAAAGGTACAGAAGAATGCTCAGTAAAAAATCCAGAAACTAATTCAGATTCCTTTAATTATATTTCATATAATATTTATTATTATGTAATTTACCTGAAGCTATATATCTACCTACTGTAACTTTAGATATATTTAGATTTAGCGGAAAAAATATATTTTTTAAAATATATTTTTGACGCGTCGGCGGCCGCCGACGCGTTGCGCGTGCGAAGCACGCGCGGCGGCTGCCTAGCTAAAAGTTTTTCGTAAAATAAATCGACCAAGATAAGGTTTTTTTTTGATTATTATTAAAATATATGGAAATTCTGGATTGCAGCACTGATAGACTTATATTGCGTGTCCTGATTGCTTATTACCTTTTCGAAATTCTGATATTTTAGCGAGGAGGCTGCTACGCAGCCTACTTGCGTCTGCGCGCGCGCGACGCTCATCACGATAAGATTTTATAGAATCTATATTTAAATCAAAAAAGACTTTAACAGGTATAACCAAATAAGTATTAATTAAGCTATATGATGAAATTAGCTCGGTGTCATAACAAACGATTTGATTTAAACTAAATATAAGCATAAAAAACTTAAATAAAAATATTAATTTATAAAATTTTTGGACTATATCATATTTAACTTTTTTTAAAACTAAATGATAATGTCTAGTCTCTGAGGTAAACATTTTGACATCATCTTTATTGTTACCTGCTGATTGAAGATATTTATAAATAACTTTGTTCCAGCATATTATAATCTTTAAAGAGGCCGAATCTGATTTAATTGAAAATTATCCATAATACCATAATAAATTATTATAGAAAATATTTTTATCTTTTATTCATACCGTTCTTAATAAATTTTTCATAAAACAAATGATAAATATTATCTATAATCAATAAAAATAAAGTTTTAATTTGATAATAAAAAAAAAATTATTATCAAAAATTTAAATAAAGATATTTATAAAAACATAAATTAAATATTTAACCTCTACAAAATTCAAGGGTACGATACATATAAAAAGTAATGATAATGTTTGAAATACATAATTTTTTTTTATTCATACCTTGTTTAATTTATTTTTTTCAACCCTTTAGAAGTTAAATGTTCTTTATTACTTATTAATATAGAAGCATCTACTCAATCATTATAGTTCTTTTAACACTTTGTAAAGGATTTTTTTTTAAAGGAATTACTTTATTAACAATATCATCAAAATTTCCTACCTTAAAATCCACAATTGCAGTAAAACTTCTTTTGTATACTTTTCCACAATCTAAGTACTTTATTATACTTTCCATTAAAATAATATCTTTAATGTATTAAGTAATAAAAAAGCTTAATCAAACTTTATTATCCTGAATATTTATAATAAAATACCCTTCTCCTACTAATCGTTGAGAATCAGGAATTTCTTGTAAACTAAAACAGATATAGTACTGGAATAATATTAGGAAAAGCGGGGCGCGTTTCACGCGCCCCATCGCTTTATTAAATTTTTCAGATATTCTAAAATTTAAATTAACTTTTAAACTTAATATTTTATGAAAATCTTCCAAACGATTATTAACTTTTATAGAAGCAATTTGTTTAAACAATTAAAAATGGGATCTCTTCTGGATAATTAAATTATATTTTTTCAAAGTGAGGTATTATTACTTCGCTTAGGTCTTTAAAAGATCTTACTGAATAAACAATAAATTCACAATCATTATATAAATTTCCAACCTTAAAAAAATTTTTTATTGTATTTAGTAAAGTTTTATTTCTTTTATATAATGAAATACTAAACTGAGATTCGGAGGGCGCCCGCTTATGGCGGGCGCCTAACGAATCAAGGGCGCCAGTAATTCAATATGGATTGAGAGATGATAGTTTATTAATATTAACTATATTAATTTATAGCTTTAATTCGTAAAATAGAATAAGCATAAGCTAAGAAAAAATATTACAAGATACCAAGAAAAGAATCAATTAAAATGGAACGGACAGCCTCTGCGAGATCCATGGGCGCCCTATTAGTTTCAGCTAGGGCTCCTATAAAAAATATTATAAATATAGGAATCATTGGTATTACATATCAAGTATGTGATTGATCTTCAATAATTACAGTTAAATTTAAACTACCACTAAAAAGTATTATTAATAAAATTGCTGAGCTTAATATTAATTCATAACTAATTAATTGTGCTGTACTACGAAGCGATCCTAAGAAAGCATATTTTGAATTAGCAGATCCATCAATGTTAATGTAAAAGCTCTTTATCCTTTACTGCCATTTTTTACAAAATGGTTCAGACTATGTTATAATCTTGTTTAATTGTAATATTAATTATATTATTATTAACTATAAAAATATTTATGAATTAAAAAAATAATATTATAACAATTGTATAATTACTTTATTAATCAAACAAAACTTTGGGTTATCGTGCTAAAATTATTGCTTTTCTTAAAAGCTCATTTACTAGTCGTTGTACGTACATAAAATAAGATAGTATTTTTATGAGAAAACACTATTGTATATCATTTACAGCCGCGATATACTAAGAAAATTTTATGTTTCGCTTCAAATTGACTTAATATAAGTTTTTTTTGAAATTTACCCAATTTATGATTATTATTTACACAATAAGAGGACGTGCTAATTATCTATTTGCTCAATTTAAACATATTTTACTTTTATAAATATATATAATAAAAATTTATTTAATTGTTTAAAAATTTGCCAAAATTTTCAATATAAAAATATTTATTCATCTAATAAAAACAGAATATTATATTTAAATATATAAAATTTAAAGCCTGGTTATTATCTGAAGCATAGCAAAGGATATAGGTCTAATTTTTTATTAAAAATTTTAACATTAATGTTAAGTAAAAAAAAAATTTTTTATTATATGGTTTGAAAGTATTAAGATGATTATTTAACGTAGTAATGTGAATATTTATAACACGAATAGCTTCACGTTTAATTTTAAAAGGTTGGTTAGGAATTAAAATTAATTCTCCTTGGTCATTCTTTGTATAAACCCAAATTTCGGTACGAATATAGCTAGCTAAGTTAGGTTTTTTAATTCGTTTTTTAATTGAGAATCTAACTCTTTTTTAAAAAAATATATTAATATTTTATTTTGTATACTTGCCAATTTAGTATATAAATGTCTAGTAATAATACGATAATTGATATTAAAATAATTAACCGTTTCAAGTAAACTAGCAAAAAGTGAACCATTTATCAATTCTAAAGTTTCAGCATTATATACTCAAACTTGAATTTTATTACCCAACTGTAAACTATGAAATGCTTTTAAAAGAGTTTTAATTTTTTTTTATTTAAAGATTTAGAATATAAATAATGATTTTTTACTCCTTCAGATTTATCCAAATCTAAAAAATAGTCTATAACTTCTATTAATACCAACGCCTTCGGCGTTGATGTTTGATTTTTAGAAGGAAATGGACTACCATTTATCAATTTTAAAGTTTTAGCATTATAAGCTCATATCTCTTGAGCTATATTTTTATTAAAATTTAAGCCACTTGGTGTACTTTAAAATTAAATGTTAATTCAAAATCTTTAGGTTTGGTTAAATATAATTTATTTATAAATGGAACATTAATATAAACATAGCTAGAGTTCTCTAGCTATTTTTTCACCATCACTAGCTTATTATATTACTATATTTAATATAAGTTTCATATGTTTATCATTTATATTATATACATAAATAGGAATAGACTGACCCCTAATATGGTTGCTCCCCGTGTTGTTTTAGGAGAAGCCAATTTATATGATAAACTTAAATTAATAGCAGACTCAGTAGATGATGATGAAAATACAGAGTTTAATAAAGGTAAAGATTTTTGTAAATAAAAATTTTCTTTGTTTACTTGTTAATACCTAGAACCCTCTAATATAGAAATATTAAAATGTTATCAACCCACTGAACTTAAAAATAGATAGAGTTTAGTCGGAATTAGATTGAATATGCTTATGAATTGTTCTTTTTAAATTATTAGTTATACCTATGTAGTATATAAGATTATCATGTTTATACTCAATCAAATAAATACAACTTTTTAACCCTCATTTTTTTAAAAATTCAGATAATTTATTTTTATCCAAACATTCAAAACAAGTGTCTAGAATTAAATTTTTATCGAAAGGTATGACAGGGGTATTACGATCTTTGTAAAGTTCTTTTATATAGGGATGATGCAAAGATTTAATAAAATCGGTAGAAAAAAAAGTTTTTAATTTATTTCTGAACAATTTCATATATTTAATCCTTGTTTTTGGATTAAAAGATTTTATAAAGCATAAACAAAAATAAAAATATTTTATTTCATTAAAATCAATGTATAAACCACTCAAATAAACATGTAAACTAATTAACAATAAAAATAATATTAAAAAATATAAACGACATGATGCAATAGAATAATCGATATAAAGTTTATTAAATAAATAATAATTTAAGCGTCATCCAGCGAGAAGAATACCGTAAGTCGCTACAGAAGATACAGCCAAGAGATATAATATTCCCAAACTAAAATCAAATACCGCTAAACCAGGACCAAAAGGTATCACTGCGTAACCAAGAAGAGAGAAAATTAAAGTTATTACAGGACCTAAAAAAAATAATATTAAATTTGCTTGTGTTGGTGAAACAAATTCTTTTAATATTAATTTTAATGCATCTGCAAATGCTTGTAATGTTCCGTATACCCCTGTAATGTTCGGACCCAGTCTTCTTTGCATAGACCCTAAAGTTTTTCTTTCGGCTACCGTAACAAAAGCGACACCAATTAAAACAGGAAGAATCATTAATAAAGCATCAATAATAGAAAATAAGGTTGGTGAGATAGATGTCATATAATTATGTACAATATATTCTAAAATATATAAACATTCAAAAAATTTTTTACTACTCATATTATCTATATTACATAGTATATCAATTAAATCAGAATGTTTATATCCTAAAAATAAATTTTCTGTATTTAAAGATGAAGCCAATACTATAATTTCCATTTATTTTATTTGTTTTTCTAAAATCTTATTTATTTTATTAATAGCATTATTAAATTTTAATCTTAAAATAAACATAGAAATAAAAGGATTAATAAACCTTAATAAAGTAAAAAATTTTTATCACTAGCTAAAGCCCCCCTCCACGAGAATTATTAACCAAATGATAAATCTTAATAAAAATTAAATTACTTTAAATAAAAATTAGATTAATAATAATTAGCTACATTATAAATTTTATACTTTAGGTAAATTTTAATATTAAATAACAAATCTTTAAAGCTAAAAAGGCGAACCATCTCAATGATTAACCACTTTGCAAAGCGTGTAACGCCTATTATTTCTACTTAAAATTTTTAACCTAAATTATAATAATGTTAGAATTATTTAATATTAATGATTTGTGTTAATTAATGATATATTCTAACATCCTTAAAAATATTTTGCTTTTTAATAAATTTTAATTATTTAATAATATAGGATGTTAGCACGATCCGATGAACCACTACACCGCTAAATGTTAAATTTATTTTTAAAACATATTTTTAAATTTGCTTTATATTTATCGTAAAAATAATTAAATAGTATTTATTTGAAAATAATATATTTATTCTTTATCTTGGAGCATGACGAAAAATCAGGTGGGGGTGCCTAAAAAGCGTCCACTCTATTTTGTTTAAATTTATTAAAAAATATAATAATTATATACATAATATAAAATTATTTAAATCTAATTAAAGAAGGCTGACATCGCTAAGCGTTCCTATAAGTAAGTTTAAATATTTAAAAATGGTATAAGCCTTATTTTATTAATATATTGCCTTTTAATAAAATAACAATATTTTTTTAGAATAAATATTTATAAATTATTTTATAACTATTAATTTCAAGTATAAAAATGGTAAATTATTAAAATGGCAAATATTTTTAATAACATAATTTATTTTATTAATAATATATTATATAAATTTTATATAAAATTTAAACTTAATAAATAAAAAAAAAAAACAATAGAACTTCCTTTTAATCCGATCCTTTTCGTAACAGCGCAACAGCACTTTTCGTATGTTGTGTCTCGCTTAATAAACTATTAGAATATTTATTGCTTTCATTTTATTAAATTTAACTTTATTAATTTGATAAAATTATATAAACAATACAAATTAATTAAATTTAATTTTTAATTTTTTTCGTTTAAATTTAATTTTTAATTTTTTTCGTTTAAATTTAATTGTACGAAGGTTAAATTTTATAATAATAATTTTAAATTTAATAATCTGGCCGGCTGCCTATGGCAGCCGATTGAAGGGTTACATTGTACGACGTAACCCTAAAAAGTTTATAAAAAAGTAAGCAAAATTTTTTAATACAAAATCCTATTCAAGATTTGAACTTGAATATAAATATTAGAAGTATTTTGCTTTACCATTAAGCTAATAGGACTAAACACAAGCCTAAATTACAAATGAAAAACTTTTTACATTTTAAATTTATTATTAACCTACTATTTTACCACTTCAACACCGAAGCCGTAATTCATTAAAAATAAAAATTTTTTTAATAATTACCCCCCCCCCCTTTTTTTTTTAAGTTATTACCCTACCTTAAAAATAAATTAAAAATGTTATGTTGGAGTGATTCGAACACTCAATTATAAATACCAAAAATTTATGACTTGCCTATTAGTCTACAACATAAGTAATGAAATATTTAAAAAGTTTTATCTAAATAATCTTTAAATAAAACACAAATAAAAATATTTTTTTAATTATTTATTCTTTTGAAAAATTTTTTATATCGCTTTTAAAAAATTTATAAAATCAATTTTTAATATTCAAAAGTAAGATTAATAAAAATTATAATTTATAAGATAACCATACAGTAAACATAAAATCATCTTTATGTGAAATGTGAAAAATTTTTTAGATTCATCAAATCTTTAATTACCATTATATTTTTTACCCTCATAGGAAAAGTCCGTTACATTATATCAATAAAAAAGTTAGAAATAAATTATATTAATTTGTAAAATTTTTAACTTGAACAATAAATCTAAGAATAATATTACTAAAAGTTAATTAAATATTAACTCTATTATTTACATAAAGATCGCAAACCAAGTCTCAATTGTATTTTTTATTATTTTGGCCATGACCTTTATCATTTACCCCCGATAGCAATTTAAATGTAAATTCTTGGGTTCTATCATTTTATGAGATTATCAAAGCGCTTCCTCCGAACCGTACGTGTTTGTCACCCCCTCCTGCTGTATTTTTTCTTACCACCAAAGGTAAGTACTCGCCGTGCGGTTTTTTACTTTCAGAACTGACTGATTGGTTTAACCCGGGTCTTATTAGATCGGAATCTTAGTTTATGAGATTCAAATGTCCGATCCTATTGACAGGCTTGAAATATCCAATATGGCGCACACCCTTAATATATATTATTAGAAAATTTTTTATATACCATTTACCTCATTATTATATAAATAAAAAGAAAATTATATAATATTTCTATTTTTCAATTTAATAATCATTAATCTACATATTAAATTATTATTGCTTTCAAATTTAAAAATTAAAACCAAAAAATCTAAAATTTAATTTTTAAATTTTCGAACTAAAAAAATTATTTAATTTTAAACTTTTATTATTTATTTACAAGTTTATATATTTATGAATGACGTTTAATTTAAATATATTTTAATTTTTCCTAAATTTATTTTTTTTTATAATTAATATATTCTTTTATATTTTAGATTAAACCTTTTATAAAATTTCTAATTACATCAATTAAAGATTAATGTTAATATAATTAGATTTTAATTGAGGACAGCCATCGAGCTTTGCTCGATAACCGTCCTTGATATTATTATCGGTCTTTAGGCTTATCTCAACGTTTTAAAATATTTTTATATAATATATATTCGAGCAGAGCCTTTAATTTAAACCAATTGGAATAGTTTATTTTAAGAATACCAAAGCGTTCCCTTTAAATCATACGTGTGTTTATCAATGTATACAGCTTTCCTCTTATAAACATGTTTGACATCCTTTAAATATATTATCCACTTTCAGATATGAATATCTCATCACGCAATTTTTTAGTTTATAGTGCTGATTGAAGTTAAGTGATTTTTGCATTATTTTAACTTTTTAATTAGTTTACAGGTTGTCTCACTTCGTTATACATTTACTCCCGGTTTATAATTACTATTGAAACTCCGTCTCCACTAAACTTCACAACCCTTAAGCAATTCCGCATTTGATTATTTGTCATTTCTTGTGATAATTTAGGTATTTCTATTTATTATTACACAATCACTTTTAAGCATAAAGTAAACGGTACTCTATAAATAAGTATCGGCTTTGAGTTTTTTAATTTAATAAGGTTTATATTGATCCTACTAATAAGTTGAAATGTTATTTTATATTTTGAATATATTATTGAAGGTAATTCTGCATTCCTTAATTCTTAATATTATGCACTCCCTTAATTTTTGCTTTAAATTAATTGGATAATTTACCTCATACTCCTGATATATGTTACATTTATACTAACCCATACCTTACTATTTAATATCATTAAATTTATTCAATTATCGCCTACAGTGAAAAATAATTTTTTATTTATTTTTCATATAAAATATAATAATTTATTTTTTATTTTACGGGTGGCGAGACTCGAACTCACAAGGTTTTCACCGATAATTCCTAAGATTACCATGTTTACCAAAATTTCATCACACCCATTAATATATTTAAAAATTTTATAAAATATGCCTTTAAACCTTAAAATTTTTATTGAGTCAATTTATACAATTTGGCTTATAATATTAAATAATATTAAGAGCTTTACCCTTTTTATTGTAATTAATATAAATTTATATATTTAATATAAAATATTGCTCAAGATAAGATTTGAACTTATAGCCTAAACATCTTCAGTGTTCCGCTCCACCAAATTGAGCTTCTTGAGCGTTAATTGTTTATATTATTAAATTACAAAAAATTTATAAATAAAAAAAAAAATAAACTTTAATTTATATTAAAATTAACTCTTAGCAATACGCGATACCTTCGTTTCAAAATAAAATTGAAGCTAAATACAAAAATTATAATAATTTTAATAATATTAAATTATTTATTTATATTTTTAATTGAGCAATATAAATTTTATAAAAACAAGAAAAAGGTTCTTGTGTAGCAGCCCTATATCAATTTAAAAGATTTAAAATATTATTTAACTACGACTTTTTAAGAAAAGCCAATTTAAAAATAATATTTAAATAAAAAATTTTTGTAGTTTTAAATTTTTCATGGAGATATCAGGATTTGAACCTGAAACATTGATATGCAAAATCAAAGTTTTTCCAATTAAACTATATCCCCTCATTTATTAACTTATTATTTACTGATTATAATTAAAAAAAAATTATAGCTTTACACGGTTGTTGCAAATAGCGGGCGGTTTCCTATGAAAATGCTTCACTTTAAATTAATTTACCTATTATTTATCAATCCAAATAATTTAGAATTTTTTTATATCTACAATATTATATATAATTAAAAATTTGGTTAAATTCTTATATAGTTTCATTTTTATTTTTAATACTCGAAGCTTAAAAAAATATAAATTTTATAAAAACATTAATTTATAAAATCAAATATTTAGAAAAATTAAAATTTTAATTTTGACTTAATAACAATTTTAACTTTTATGATTTAATATAAGTTTTATTTTTCTAAAATACTACTTTTTCTACTATAAAATATCCAAAAAAAAGTTCATACCTAAGGAGTGACTTGAACACTCATGAGTTTTCCCAGGAAATCTTAAGTTTCCCCTGTCTACCATTTCAGCACTTAGGTTAATAAATAGATTAATAAAACTTTTATTATAAAATTATTTTTCTTAAAAGTAGTTTGCTTTTTATTATAGCCATTTAGCTCAAATCAAATGTAATATTTACTAAATAATATTAATTACTCTAATTTTTGAAAATAAAATAATTATTAAATTATTATAAATTTTAGTAAGGCTAGAATGACTTGAACATTCATCTAAGCTATTATGAGCAGCTTGCTTTACCTATTAAGCTATAGCCTTTAAACAATAAATTAACAGAAAATTAATTAAAATTTTTAAAATACATTTTTTATGCGGACATAGGATTCGAACCTATTTCTACCGGGCATGAGCCAGTTATGCTACCTATGCACCAATCCGCGATTATCTACATTTTTTTGTTTTATAAAAACAAAATAAAATATAAAAACTTTTTACTTTATAATAATGTTTAGCTCAAGGGGAACTCGAATCCCCACCCCAATAGTGAAAGTATTGTGTCTTAACCTATTTGACTATTGAGCCTCTAAATTTTAAATAATTATGAAGTACGAATTATCGCATATGTATAATACGATAGTATAATTATACATCATAAAATAATTCAAAAATTATATATTTTTAAGTTTAATTATAAAATGCATAAATTTAGAAAAATTTTATAGCTTTTATAATTTGATAAATACATACCATATTTATTTTTATAATCTGTATATTTTGATTGTAATTGTTGCATTAAAATTAAAACAATTTAATCTTTTGCTGCCATATTATTAAAAACCGTATAGATTAGTTTTTAAATCTATGAAAGATATTTCCCGCTATGAGAACTTCAAAAATTTTTTAAAGTATAAGGTATAAAATGATAATAATCATTATAGCTCATATTTACTAAAAAAATTTACATTTTTATAAAAAAACTTAATAAATTTAAAAAAAAAATAAATTTTAAATTTTTTAAAATAATAATTTCTTATAAAAATAAAATTTTTAATAATTATAAAATTTTTATAAAATAATTTTTAAAATTGCTTATAAATACAGCAATAAAATTAAAAATTAACCATAAATTAATTATAATTAACTAACACACGTTAAGCGCGCAATAATCAACATCAATGTTTTAATAATTTAAAAATTTATTATCACCAATATTAATTATATTAAATGTAATACCAAAGACGTTACATAACGCTTTTATTAAAAATTATTAATTGGTTGTTGCAACGTTAATATTACACCTTTCACATTACATCAAAAATTTTTCTAAATTGAAAAATTTTTTACTATTAAATCAGTATTAATAATTATATTTTTTTTATATCAATTTATTAAACTTAGTGTAAGAATCGCACTTACTTTTT
Organism: Orbilia ellipsospora; assembly: GCA_036971675.1. NCBI lineage: Eukaryota > Fungi > Ascomycota > Orbiliomycetes > Orbiliales > Orbiliaceae > Orbilia > Orbilia ellipsospora. The sequence goes on from JAVHJO010000020.1 coordinate 144,358, forward strand.
CCGATTACAAAACGGATACATTACTTTTATGTTAACCAAGCTCTTAATTAAAATAATATATTAAAAAAATAAACAATTAAAAATTATTCAATTTAATAATTAATATTAAAATTAATTAGGTTTTCAATACTTTACAACCCTATAAATAATAATTTTTATGCTAATTTTATATTTTCTATTTTAAATTTATAAAATATTAAAAAAATTTTTAATTATCTTTCTACGATAAAAAAAAATTTTGAATCTTATTTAAAATATTTACGATAAATGTATTGTTGTATTAAAAAAAAATTAGATCTTTATACCTAAAAAAATTAAAATCCTTTCAGCTAAAGCCTAATTATAATATATACTAATTAGTATCTAAATTTTTATATATTAACTATATAAATTTAATCTATAAACTACTTAGTATATATTAATACGTAGTAGTATTCTACGTTTTTAAGAGTATCCTAAAATTAGTTTCAAACTTATATGCTTTCAGCTCTTTACTCACCGCCAAGCCAAGCTACAGAAATTTTATTTTACATAAAAAGTGTCTTTAATTTACGGTGCAAATTAAAAATTTCACTGCGTGCGCTAAAACATAGCTTTCCTGCCGTGCCTATGCTATTATTTACTTAAGTGTCAGTAAAATTCATTTTGCATTACTTTTAATAATAACAATTAATATCGTCCACATAAACAACAGGTAAACCAGAGGTTATTATTCCCAGTTCCTTTCGTACAAAGGGCCTGTTTTTACTTTACTCTAACTACCACTAGAAGATAGAAACCATACTGTCTCACGACGTATTTATGATTATTCAAGCATTTTCATACTTGTCTAGACTATATCTTCAATTATAATAATTTTTAAAATGACCTAAGGTAATCATTTTTGTCTAAAATTTTCTATATATTTTTCTAATGTTATATTATCTGATTCATCACGAACGTAATAAGATAACTCTTGAATTTTATTTATATTTTCATTATTTAATTTATTTCCATTAGATAAAAGCTTTAAAATTTTACAACTATAATATATTTTATTATATTTCAATAATGGTAAATTTAGTTCGGAAGAAGTTAAATCAATGTTTACGTTTTCTTCTGAGAAATCAACCCAATCTAAAGAATTTTTATTTACCATTTTTGGTAAAATTATAGAAGCTAAGGTAGATTTAGATCCCACTTTGTAGATACTACAATTATCATTAATCTCATAAATACCACCTGTCTCATTAAAAAAAGATTTAATTTCATTTAAAAGCGACAGATTGTGTTTATCTTGAACAATAGTAAAAGAATAACCCACATATAATTTAATTTCTTTCACCTCATTATTTTTATTATCGTGCTGAGCTTTTATTTCTTCTAATGATTCATTTTCCGAACTTGCACGATTTAAGCCTTTGACCTCTGAGGGTTTAACAAAGTATATTGAGATATTTCCATCTCCATCAAACAAACCATGAATAAACTCTAAAGTTAATTCATTTTGTTTAAAATTTTTAATACTTTCTGTTAATTCACTAGTATCTATTCCTTCAGGTTGTACATTATTTATAACATATTTTTGTTCCTCAGGAGTTAAATATCTTATTTTATTTCCTAATTTTCCTAAAGGATTTAAGTGACTTGCTATTACTATTAAACTTAATAACATTTTTTTATTATTTCAATGTGCTCTAGTAGACATCATAGTTGCAATATATTTAAAATGTAAAAAACTTAATAATTTACCACTTCTTAATTGATGCTTCATAAAAAATGGTATAATTATATTTAATAAGTCACTTTGTTTAGTTACCTGATATCTTATCGTTTTATCGTTTTTATTAAAATACCAGTTACCTATGCCTCCAAAATATTTTTGAATTTCTAAAATAAGATCTTTATGTTTTTCATGCTGCACAATAGTAAAAACCAACGATATATTAAAATATCGTTTTGAATTTCTTGTTTTGCTTGTCAATACTGCTGAAAATGAACCATCTGCTTGTACAAATCCTGCTATGTAATCTCCAGTAATTTTTTTATTTAATTCTCATTTTATGAGTTTATTTTTGTTAAAGATATTTGTGACTTTCATTAATTAGTTTAAGATGTATTAGACATTAAGGTTGTAAAATTTCCTCTTGACTTCAAACGTTTTCTATTAAATACGATAGATCCCGTGGTCTTTTCACCGCGGGAAACCTTCTATATTATCGATTTTTTAAGTCTCTATTTCCCTAACTCCGGTATTTTAGATTATATCACAACTTTTGTTATTTAGTCTCTAGAAGCAGAGCCTTAACTAATCACTAGCTAAGGGCCGCCTTACTCAAGACAACTTAATTGTTTCCATAATAATTATTCTTTTCAATTAGTTTTTATTCAAGATTTATAATTATATAGCTAAGCTAATACACCTTAGCGCCGATCCCTTGAATAAAAAAGCTCGAATTACCCAGCTGGGGTGTCAACCCTCTGGATAATTTTCTAGATTCGAACTAGATTACGCCACTTATTTTATTCATCAGTTAAAGCGTCTAATTGGTATATTAAATTTTTTAAATTCTCTACAGAGCTTTTACCTTCGACTAGAAAATTAATTGAATTTAAGATAAAGGGTAAATACCCTATAGTTTTTGTTAAAAATATGATTTTTATTAGAAAATTTGAAAAAGACATTTAATTAATTATTAAATTGCTGACGGAATTACCTATAGAATTCTCTTACTATAAGTCCAATATTAATATATTGAGTCTTTACGGGAAGCCTTTAACAAATAAAAATTTATTTGCTTAGCTCTCCCACGGTATTAACTTAGTTCAAATAAATTCAAACCTTAGCCTTCACCGTATTCTGTCAGTGTTTCATTCGTACTCATAACCAAATTAGTAGAGACGATTTTTATATTATTTTTAATATAAAAACATAACTCACGCTATGAAGGGGCTAAATACTCAACCCAGCTCGTGTAGCTTTTTAAACGACGAACAGTCGTACCTTCCATGCTTACTGCGTTCATGAGGATAAGCTAAGCCGACATCGAGGTGCCAAACTGCGCTCCCAATGTGTACTCTCAAGCGCAATCAGCCTGTTATCCCTAGCGTAACTTTATTCTATAATACGGAACCAGTCCTTTATGCATTCCGCGATCGTATGCCCCGCTTACGCGACTGATAGACGCGTAGGTCAGACAGTTAAGCAAGATTATGCCATTAAACTTGACGAGTCATTATCAAAATCACTATTCACAAGATTGAGGTCTTGGATTTTAGCAACTTTAAATATATATTACATTTTATAGCCCGATGCGCTCACCTATGGGTATCGCTCAGACCCTCTCGAGCTGGGCGATCCCTTGATGAAATTTATTCATCGCTTACGGCGATGACAAAGCCGCAAAAGCTAAAAATGTTAATTTTATTTATTACACCTATCATCGATATAGTTAAAATCTTACTTGCTTAAAAATTAAATTCTACTTTAAGTAAAAAGATAGTGATTAAATACATATAGGGATAAATAATTTTTATCCACTTATACATAAATTCGTTTTAAGAAATAGGGTGCGACCAAAGGCCGCGCAAAAATCTTAAATTTATTAAATAAAATTCGAAGTAAAAAATATATATTTTTCCCCCCAAACTTTCTGATTTTGGATATACCCAGCTACTCTTTATGGGATCTGTGCCCCGCATAAACTGCCACCTAGCCGTTGTTCTCATTATTTATTACCTATATGGAAATTAACTTTTATGTACATGTGAAAAAATCACACTACCCTGTAGTTTATAGAATGTGTATTAAAAAGTGTTTAATTCAACATTCTCAGGTAATAATAGTTATCTTACACTTTATACTATTATTAAATAATTAACACCGGTTGATAAATAGAATAAGTCATTTTATTTAATTCAAAATAAAGTGGAGGACAATGTAGTCCCCAGCAATGTGACAGACTCAAAAAGGTGTTTCAATTACGTCTAACGACTACCTTATCCCTATGGTTGGTCCGATCACACGCAATGACTAGAAACAGTAAAGCTGCATAGGGTCTTCTCGTCTATCTAGAGGTAAACAGTATCTGCACTGCTATTCCAATTTCACTGAGCCAATCATCGAGACAGCTGTTGTATCGTTACATCATTCATGCGAGACCATATTTAGTGGCCAAGGTATTTTGCTACCTTTGGACCCTCATAGATAAGGCCGCCATTAACCGGGGTATCCTTCAAAACCAGACCAACATCATATAGATGCAACCCAGAAACTCCGTTAACCAGCCGGCATCGGGCAGACATCACACTCTATACTTAGACTTTCATCTTAATGCAGCGTGCTTTGTTTTAATTAAACAGTCGGACAACACGATTCTATGCTTCCTTACCCCAACCGATATTAAACGGTAGGGTCGGCACTCCTTCTCCCTAAGTTACGGTAGTTAGTTTGCCGAGTTCCTTAATGATTGTTCACTCAAGCGCCTTCGTATTCTCTACTAGCTTACCTCTTGGTGCTTAGGTACGGTTTATTCAGGTAAAGTCACTATAATAGCTTAGATATTGTTACTATAATAGTTTACCTTACGTTCTTTATTGTTTTTCCAGAACACTTATACACCCATATAAGGTTGTTACAATAAAATTAAAGATTTTCTCATCGTTTAAACCGTTAGGTTAATGAACTTAGAGGCCGTTACTTAAATATAATTCCATAAGCTTAAGGCGAGGAAAATTTTCCTTTTTCGTTACTCATGTCAGCATTCTCACTTGGGTTATTGTTTTTTTATTCTTAAAAAGAATAATTTAATATATCACCCAACGTTCCGCTACCCCATAATTAAATTTGAAATCATTTCTTAAAATGGTTTCCTAATTATAGACAAGGTGTCGGTATATTGTTTAGATCCGTTAAATTTTAGATATCCCTATCCACCGGAGGTATTCCGGTATTGAATCAGTGCTCTATTACGAGGTCTTTAAAGAATGGCAGCCACTAAGCCCATCACCTGATCGAATAAGATACGAATTCTCTTTATTTCACTTGACAATAATTTTGGAACCTTATACACTTGTTCTGGGCTGTTTCCCTTTTGACATACAACCTTAGCATACTATGTCTGTTAATTCTACATTCATCTTTGCCATTTCGAGACCTATTACTTAACGATAAGATCTTCACGATCCCCCAATGTAATTGAAAAATATCTCTTCGACTAGCCTAGTAAGATCAAGTTCTGTACCTGCATGATGTTAGTTAAAATTACGTACTTAGATACGTTTCGCGGAAAACCAGCTATCCCTAGTCAGTTTTGTCTTTCACCAACTTACCACAATTCATCGGATATCTATACAACGATAACCCGTTCGAGCTTTTATAACTCTGATCATGGTAAGATCACTAGGCTTCGGGTCTAATTTTAGATACTTATCACTATTGTATTAACCGAGTTATCTAGGCATTTACTGCTCGCATCTAATATTAACTTGCTGACCCATTATGCAAAAGGTACGCTTTTAATATTATTTAAATTTTCTTCTCAAGCTGCTTATAAAACTACTAATTTTTCAGTTCCCTCACGGTACTATTCGCTATCGCTCAATATATCATATTTAGCCTTAGAGGAAGGTTCCCCTTTACTTATTCAAACAAGCCTTAACCCATTTTACTTAATAATTTTTTGATTTTATATTTATAAAATTTTATACCATACTATGGTTTTAGTTTATATAGGTTTTTATAATAAATATATTATTATAAAACTTTTATTTAATTAATATTAAATTTAAACTTTAAAATTTTCCTAAAAATTTTTAATAATATTGATGTTTTTATATATTACTCGTTGTACCTAAACCCTCCCATATGAATTGGAAGGCTTCTCTATTTTCATTCTCACTAATCATAGAATCTCTTTTGATTTCTTTTCCTAAAGTTATTAAGATATTTCAATTTACTTTGTTTATTACTGAATTTCTCTTAGAGTTCATGTTTTTATACAAAATAAAGTATTTCTCTTTGATATATTGCAATGATTCCCTAATAGTTTCTTTATATATTTTTCTATATTTAAAAAAATAAAGTAAAACAATATATTCTATATCGTATATTCTTATACATATTTAAATCATTAAATTTTAAATATAATTAGATTATTATAATATTTTATTTATGATTCAGCTTTATGTTATATAAATTAAAGTAATTGAATTCAAAAAAAAATAATATACTTTATAAAAATTATATAATTTAAAAAATAAAATGAAGGTTTTTACTGAATGTAAACAAGTCTTCCTTCCCCTTATGGGGCTTATATTTTTTTACCTATGTATTTGATGAAAAATAATTAAAGCAGTACTAGCTACTGAATGGATTATTTTATGATCAAATATCAATAAATTTAATTAATACTTTTTTCTTACGTAAAAGGATAAAATTCGTATGATATAAAAATAATATTCTAATCATAGTAATATTGAGGAACTGTACTTCATTAAATTAATAATAATATAGTAATTTTGTAGCTAATAGATTTCTAAAAGTAAAACTAAAAAAATTAATTATTAAATTGAGTATCGGACTATTATGACTCGAACATAAGAATTCCCCAACCCAAATGAGGCGCCTTACCAACCTGGCTCTAATCCGTTTTTTAACTTTAATAAAGTAACAGAGAATATCCGATTTGAACGGATGTGACTAAATATAGCCAAATAAGACTCAAGCTTATCACCATAAACCGGGCTCGGTCAATTCTCTTATTTTAATTACCCTCCTCTTCAGACTCAGCCGCTGCGGCCGGATCACCTAACGCGCCCGCGCACCGGCGACTTTATTATGAATCGGCAAAGCCGAAAAATTATAATGAAACTTCATTTTAATAATAAAAACTTTTGATAAAATTCTGTAAATATTTAAATATTAAAATTTTATTTTAAAATTCCTCTTAAAAATTTAAGCATATTATAAATAAAACATAATAATTATTATATAAAATTTAATAAAGTTTATATATTAATATTCAAATAATGTTTAAATTTTATTAATATAATAACATTAAGATATTAATTATAAATTTAAGATTAATATTAAATATGCGTTAAAAATTAAATATTCATTTTTAATTTTTTATAATTAAATATATTATGAATGGTTCTTTCAAGATTCGAACTTGAATAGTATTCTTATCAAAAATATACTTTACCTTTTAAGCTAAAAAACCCGTAAAAAAATTTTTTTTTATATAAGTTTAATCATTTAGTAATAATCAAAAAAAAATAATTTTTTTATGAAATAATTATAAATAGAAAATAAATAATAAATAATTTATTAAAAATAATTTAAACAAGTATTAAATTGATTCTTAAAATTTTAGAACTTTTATATGTACAAGACGGATATTAAAAACAAATTCTTTTATGATTCTAATATCTCCAAAACGCTCTTCCCAAACCATACCGTACGTCTGTCTATTATTAAGTCTTTGTCGTTATTAGTTTAACGACCCTTAGGTTAAAACTTTATCTTGTATTTTATAATTTTCCAACAAAAATACAAGAGCACTCAGGTTTGAACTGAGAAACAAAAGGTTGAAGCTTTTAATTTTCCCTATTAAATTATACTCTTAAATTTATTCTATTTTTATTTATACAGAAAAGAGATGATTCGAACATCCATGTGTTTCCACAATATTTAGCAAATATTTTACCCTACCTATGGCTACTTTTCCTTTAGCGACGGAGGGGTGTGAAGCACCCTCTTCCGTTGCTGCGCACCGCTTTTTAAAACATAGCATATTATTTACCAATATTGCTTATAAAAATTATATACCTTTATTAAAAATTTTAGATCAAATTTTAATCTATTTACTAACTCTATAAATATTTAAAAAATCAAATTATTAATTATTTTAATTTTTTTTTACATAATATTAAAATACAATTTTATTAAATTATTAGAAATATAATAATTTAAATTTTTATATTAAGTACTTTTTTTTATATTATTTTACAAATATTAAGCAAAATATTAATTACAAACATATTACGAGTCAGACCGGATACGATCCGGCATCTCTATCCTCGACAAGGATAGCCTTTACCTATTAAGTTACTGACCCCCCCTCTAGCGTCCGCGCCACTTGAAGAGGCGCTAGGACGCATCGCGTGTGCTTCGTACACGCGACGCTAAAATATAAATTATACAAGATAAATATTTATAATAAAAATTATTATTTTATTAGTTTATAAATTATTATAAACAAAAATTTTTATTAACTTTTGAAACCAATTAAAAAATTAAAGGTTTATAAAAGTATATTTTTAGTTAAGAGTAATTTAAATTTATTAACATAAATACTTAATTTATATATTAAACTTTTATGTGGCCAGCTGAATTCGAATCAGCACAAATCAGGTGGAAGCTGATTAGTCTACCGTTAACTTATAGCCACTTTGATGAGTTTAAGCTATGTAATATTTAAATACATTATAGAGTTCTAGGGGGATTGAACCCCTAACACAATGATTAAAAGTCATATGCTCTACCAATTGAGCTAAGAACTCTCTCGTCACCTTTAGCGAAATAGGATCACAAGCCAAGTCTCAATTTATTAGGTTTTGCCAAAGTTTTTAATTTACTTAGGTCAACTGGTTGGTAGTTTATTTTAAATATACACTAGAACGCTACTAATAACCATACAATTTATTCAATTTATACTATTTTATACTATATTGTGTTAAAGATTGTTTTATGATCTAAATTAAATTAATACTTATAAATACAATACTTAATTTATCAAATAGATTGCATTTTTTTCGACTAGTTTAAAATATCTTAAATAATATTTTAATATACTATTTATGCTTCAAATTATTTTAAATTTATAAAGGTTGAATTATAGAAAAATTAATATTTATCTTATATTATTCTTATAATTTATATTTTTATTAATTATAAAATTAAAAAAATTTTTTATATTTAATTTTATATTTTAATCGTAATTATATACTTTAATTTTTTTTAGCTATAATATTTTTATAATATATTTTTTTTCTATAAGCCTATTTTCGCTATTTTATTTATACCATTTTATATTTATAAAATTTAAAAAAATTTTTACGATTTACTTTAAACAATAAATATGATATAGAAAATTCTTTAGATTTTAAATATTTAGCATCACAGTATTTAATTGTGCAAGTCATTAAAAGAATTTTTAAATTACACTTATTAAAAACGTGGCGCGCGCAGCTTCGCTGCGCGCACTACGATTACGGGAGGCCGCAAAGCGGTCTCCCTCCTATTAGATAAAATTATAATAATATTATTATAATTGAAATTAAATTATGGGAAAAAAATTATAAAAATTTAATATATTTTCTATTATGATTATTTTAATTAAATGATAATTTAACTAAAAAATTCAGCCACTATATACTATATTTACCACAGCGTCTTAATAATTGACCGTCTACCTATCCTAAATTAAATTTTTATTTTAAATTTTACTTAAGGTTTTTAAATTAAATTCTTTTATAACTTTTAATGACAATTCAATTACTAAATTATTTTATTACCCTATAGGTAAAAGTTATTATTATATTTTATATAATAGTTACAATTAATTTTTATTGTTAGATATTTATAAATTAATAAATTTATTAAATTTTTATCATTTCTCAGTAGTAAACAAAAATTTTTAATTTAAATTTTAATATTTTTCCATCGCCATAGGCGAAAAAATTTTGTAAATATTAATTTTCTTTTAAAATTTAGTATTTAATATGTTAACATAATAAAGCGATTATTAGAATAAAAGTAATATAATAAAAATATAAGAATTCTCAAATTGAAACACAAAAAAAATAAAAAATAACTAAGATTAAATAACAAAAATAATAAACTAATACTAAAAAAAATATAATTTTTTATTTTTAATTTGAAAATATTTTTAATATAATTTTAAATAAAAAATTATCTATATTAAAAATAAATCAAAACAAAATTTTAACTTTTTAATGTTAATTAAAATTTTAAATTCCATAAAATTTATAAAAAAATATAATATTTTCTAAATAAAAATTAATAATAAAATCACGATGTAGCGACGTAGGTCACTACCTGCGATCTAAATAAAATTAAAAATTATTTTACAAATAATTTTTAATGTTAAAATATTTTTTTTAAAGTCGCCGGCGCGCGATACGCGTCAGGTAACTCGGCCGCCGCTCGCGGCGGCCGAGTCTTACCTTTTTTTTTCTAAATAATTTAATAATTTATATTAAATTATTATTATATATAAGCATAATTATAAACTTCAGCTTCACCAATGCATATAAAAAATGCTTCTATCATTTAACTCTTTCAATACTTGTCAGTTTACCTCGATAAAATTTATTTATTAATAAAGTTATAAAACATATAAATTTAATATAAAGAATAAAAAATTATATTTTATTTAATAAGAAAGAAACTTAATAATAAATGATTTTAAACAGAATCTAACTTCACCACGCGCATAAAACTTGCGAGATAATAAGCCCCTTAATATATTAACAACGAGCCAATTTAACTTATTAAAAAAAAAATTAAATAATATAAAAATTTAAATTTTTTTTTTATTAATTATTAAGTACAAAACTCTTAAAATACTCGATGCATCAATTTATGGTCAATGTTTTCATATTTTTATTCAATTTAATTCGAATTTACTTATTGAAATTTTAATTTTTTTTATAAATTAATTGGTATAATTTTGATATTTAGAAAAACCAAAAATATTATATTATCATGAAATACAAAAATAGTTTGAGATACAAATGCAAGAGAGCTTGAATTATCCTGTGAAATCTCAACGTATTAAAATTAAAGCATAACTTTGGTACTAAAATTAAAATAAATTAAATTAAACCCGAGGTATATTTTATATTTATTATAAATTTAATTTTAATGTTTTTATTATATTGTTTGAATGTATACTTTATATTGTTTAATTTATACTATGTTTATACTTAATTTATTGTCACCTTATTTAATGTATTAAATTTACCTTTTATTTTCAATCTTATCTATATTATCTATTCAATTAACTTTAATTTTTCTACCTTTATTGTTAGTTATAAAGGCATCCGCGCGCTCCGCGCGGATGCCAGGCGGCCGCTACGCGGCCGTCTGGCTAAAGTTATCAATATATCAATCAAATTATTAACGCTTTTATATTAAGTTCCATCCCTCCTAATTATTTCAAATTCAATATACTTTCCCTTACTCTTTATCCGAAACAACGCAGCATATCCTGCGAAGCTGTTTTTCGCTATTAATATTTATTTGAATTAATTTGTTTATTATTAGTGATAAGGCCGAATTATGATCTTACATAACAACACCAATTTAGCAAACGCATTATGCTTTAAAAATTTTTTAATTACCATAAATTGGCACACACATTTAATGTGTGCCAATTATTTTTAATTATAAATTCTTATTTATATAATAGTCATAATTAGTGTTTTAATATTAACTATATATTTAAATTATAAGTAATCATTTTTTAATCTAAAAGAATATCCTCTTATATTTTTAATTTTTAATTTTTTTATAATAGAAAAATAAAAAAAATTTAAAAATTAATATATTTATTTTTACCCTTTTGCAGAAAATTTTTAAAACTTAAAATGTCTATTATTTTATGTTAATTTATTAAGCAATTTTTTTGTTTATTTGATGTAAGCTATTGAATTTAAATATAAATTATATAAATCCATATTATAAATTTAATAATATTTAGTTTAATTCTTGAATATATTAAACCATAATTAATCGTATTACTCTAATGTATTGTATAAATTATTGCTATTTTACTAAATTTTAAATTATTAAACCACTGCGAACGCTAATTTTGTAATAAGTTTATTTACCATTATAACAAACCTTGTTAAATATTCTTGATAAATTAGACAAATTTAAATTTTCTTTTTACACCATTATTACTATTTTTAATTAAAAATTTTAAATAATTTTAAATTTAGTTTATTAATATAATGTACTAAACCTAAAATTGATAATAATTAGTACGGCACGCCGCCGTGCGGCGGCGCGCGTTGACGTATAAATATATACTTATTTTAAATATTACCTATATAAGCAAACACCGTCTATTATATTATATAATTTTTCGTACCACAGCTACACTCTTAAGTTGTTGCGTTATATTATATACATTATTATAATGGATTAATATATTTACAAGATTAATTATATATTTTAAATTACCAAAACAAAATTTATTATTTAAATTCATCTTTAAACATATATTTAATGTTTTAGGTTCGAGCGCGCGTCGCCGGATCTTTAAACATTATTAAAAAAAATAGTATAACAAAAAGTTATATAAGCAAATAAATAATAATGTAAATATAATCCATCTTTTATATAAAAAGAAGTTAATATTACAAAAACATAGCGTGCGCTCCGCGCGCGCTATGGTTCAGGCGCTCGGTCTGCAGGCCGGCGCCAAATTTTAATAATATACAAAAAAAAAAGTTAAATAACCACCAGATTTCCTAATTAAGCCAAAGTTATGTACAATCAATGGTTTACGCCTTAAACCGTCTAAGAACCCTCACAAATTAACCCAGATGCCTTTACCAAAGTTATAAAATAAAATATGCCCTTGAAGGGCATTAAGCTTTTTACCGGTGAATCTATAGTAAAATAATTAAATAAAATACATCGGTTTCGCCGAAGTAATTGCCAATTTGCTTGATAAACCTTTATTCATTGAAGATTTAATATTAATTAATTTTTTTATACCTTCATTTGTAAGATGCTCATTTTTATTAATTAATTCAACTGCAAGTTTAAAAAGAATAAAATCTGCCTGTTTTTGTGTTATTAAAAGATTATTATTAAAAAAAGGAATAATAATATTTAATAAATCTTCAACAGAATTTACATAAAATACTACAGCATTATTACTTAAATCATTTTTTATTTTCCCAACTCCAAAATAAGAATGTATTTTGTTAATTAGATCATAATCTTTAGAATTTAAAGATATAGCAAAAGAGGGGTGGATTGAGAAAATTTCTCTATCCACATTATTAGATAATCGTTGATTTGTTTTTCTTTCTCTATTGTCTTTAGATATTGAAATAGTAAATGCTTCAGCATCTGAAAATCCTGCTATAAACTGAGGATTTAAACTTTTTTGACCCTCAGTAGAAAGAGTCATATTAGAAAATAATTTACGAACATTATAAATAATCCAAAAGGATAATAAATTAAAAATTTATTAAAAAAATTTTTTTTTTTTAAATTTTTCATTTTTTTTTATTTAAAATATTTATTAATTTAATCTAGGCACTAGAATTACTCTAGATCGGGTTGACGTTCTAAGCCCTATAATAATTAAAGATAGTTTTAATTTTTTTATGGTTTAACTAGATTAATTATAATAGTCCAGATCAGTCGTCCATAGAATAAATTAATATACCATATTTCTATTAATTCTTTAGGGTCGTTATTTTATCAAATAAACTCCTTTACAGAATTTATTCTTACCCGACACGCTTTCTTACATTTCACGATATAAAAAGAACCCTATCTATGTACAATTTTTAAAAATTTTTAAAAACTAATAAAAAATTTTACCTATAATTCTACACATTAAAGGATAATCAAGGAACATAGATAAAAAAAAAAAATAAAGGATGCCCGCATAATTTAATAATATTTCCTATTTTAGCGGGGGGGGAGACTTTAAATAACTTTATGTTTTACATTTAATTTATTAAGATAACTTATTTTTAATGATAAATTTAACCTAAAAATACTACAAGCTAAATAATTTCCTTTTGTCTATACCTCATATTTTGAGTTGTTATAGATTTTCAGAAATATCTTTTAATATATCAGCATATCCTCATTTAGTATATTTTTCAATTATTTAAAATTAAATGCACTAATCTACTGGATATAATAAATATATTCTTTAATAGAACAGTTTTATCTATTCTGTATATTACATCGTATATAAATAAATTTATAAACAAAAATACTTACCCACCATACAATTATAACAAAAAATTAATAAAAAATTAAAAAAATATAAAAATTAATTATATTTTTACTTAAAAATAATTTTTTAAACTCAAAATTATAACAGAAAATTATTTTTTCCTGCTATTATTTTTTACAAAAAATTAAAAATTAATTATAATAGAAAAAAAGCTAACTAAGAGCTAATAAACTTATAAAAAATTAAGAATTATAAAAAATTTTTAATCAATAACTATTACAACTTATAACAGAGAATAAAAAGTTATAATAGAAAATTGGGGGGGCGTCTTGTTAATATTTAATCAATCCCGTGCAACTTCCACTACACGAACCATATTTCGACTTAACACCAGTCAAAGCTGCGCATACGAAGAAAGATTCTCAAATGCCATAAGCCCAGTTGCTTATACTTTTTATTTGAACCCCCCAAACTTATTGCACATACAATTTCCAGCGCCTGACGAGTGGTTAGTACCAATCTGAGAGATAATTCACCGTGCCATAGTGATACACGATTACTAGTAATTTCTTTTTCATGTAGTCGAATTTCAGACTACAATCCATTTTTATTATTTCCTTTTTTTAGGGGATTAGCTAAAACTCACGTTGTGGCATCCCTTTGTAAAGGCATATGTGGCACGTCAGTAGCCCATAACATTAACTTTTTTACGATCGAAGGGCCATGATGACTTGTCTTACTCCCGGTTATCACTTGCCAATATCTTAGTGAACTAATCTATTTATTTATAAATACAAAATATTTAATATTTTTAAAAATTATTTTTTAATATTTAATATTACCTTTTACTACCCCTCTTACATTATTAAAATGTTTTTATAGTATTATTCTTTAATATAAAAATTATTATTAAATAATAAACATTAAAATATTTGCTTAATATATTTTTATACTAATATTTTTATTAATATATTAATAATTTACATTTTTAAATAAATTAAGGGCTTACGCTAATTGTTGGATCTAACCATGATCTCACGACATTAACTTAAGACAGCCGTGCAACACCTGTAGCTAGCATATATGACTTACTTTAAAATAAATACATATGATAAATTTATCTGTTATTTATTATCCTGTGTTCCTTAATTTTAAGAACAGATTTAATAACTCGTTTATAAAATAATTATATTTTTTATATTTTGCTAGCTATGCAAGTTATGGTAAGATTTTTCGTGGGTCATCGAATTAAATAACATACTTCACTACTGGTTTCAAAAAACGGTCTAATGATTTCAGTTTCTACGTTGCCGAATTACTCTTGAGGTGGAATGCTTACATTTTCATTTATAGGCCAAAATATATTTCTAACCTATAGCATTCAGCGTTTTCTGCAAAGACTACTAGGGTGCCTAATCCTGTTCGTTACCTAAGCCTTCGTCCCTCAACGTCAGTTTTTACATAAAAGGTTGCCTTCGCCTTTACCAGTCCTAAAGGTATCATCAAATTTCATCTCTCCGCCAGTAGTACTCCCCTTCTCACATAAAACTCTAGAAATTCCGTCCCCTCGCAGGCTTGAACTTCCGTCTAGGTACCCTTTAAACCCATTAAAGATGAATAACACTAGTCTACCATGTCTTACCGCGACTGCTGGCACATGAGTTTGTCAAGACACTTGAATTAGAAAATTGTCATTATCATTATTCTATTCAGAACTTTAATCCTAGGCTTGTGGCCTAAAGCTTGGACCCGATTATATATATTATACATAACTCTATCCTTGCCTCTCAGATATTGACACCGTTAACGATGGAGAGGTCATTCTTTCAAATTGCTGGTTCAGCCTTTCGGCTATTGACCAATATCCCCCACTGCTGTACTATCTTGCATTGAATTTTATTCATATCCAATGTGGTCGATCGACCTCTCAGCCTCGACTACGGGATGTTAAGCTAGTTGAGCAATTACCTCTACTACTACCTACCCGAGATGCAACTAGTATCTTAAAGCAGATTTCTCCTTTTATTATAAGGTATTTTATCCCTCACTTTAAGGTAACCAATTCATCATTTACTCACCTGTACACCACTTTTGTAGCCAACAAATGTTTACTACATACGTACGATTAGCATGTGTCAGGCATTTGAATAGCGTTCATTCAGAGCCATCATCAAACTCAACTTAAAAAATTTTTTATTAAAATGTATAATTTTATACTTTTTATTATATGTTTTTATTTTTTACATATAATTCTTATAATTAAGAAAATTTATTAATTAAAATAAATTATATGTTTTTTTATAAACATATTCTTATAAATTAAAAAATTTAATTATAAAAATATATAATATTAAATTTTATTGTGAATTTATTTTTTATTAGCTATATATTATTATATAAATTTAAAGTATTTACGTAATTTATTATATATTTATTAAATATTTAATCACACACTGTACACGCTTTTAATTTAAATTTATCTTTAATATTATTTTTATTAAATTCACCATTTTTTATTTATTTTTTTTTTTACAATATTATCTATATATCATTTTGTAATATTTTTATTGAGCTATAAAGTTTTGCTAACTCTATTCCTATAATTTTAAGCAAGACGCCTATTATTTAATTTAAGGCGTTTTATTATAATTGTACTAAAAAAATTGAAAAAAATATTTTTTTCAATTTTTTTAATTTATTATTTATTAAAATAGCTACTTTTTCACTATAGTCTTTTAAATTTCGTTTTTGTTTTTTATAATTTAATTTTTATTAAAGCTAGCTTATCTTCATCCCCCATTTTTTACCTTAAATAATCTTTAAATATTCAATTTTAAATTTGTCCGTCATCTATATTATTAATATTTTAAATAAAATATTAATACTACTTATTATGCCTTTCCTTTTAAATTTATATATAATTTTTTCATGTTTAATTATATTATGTAATTACTTAATGTATTATTTAAACATTAAGCCACGTATAATAATAAGAAAGCCCGTTAATTTTATAAATATAAAAATTTTTATTATAAAGTATTTTTAAATTTGAATTACTTAATTTCATTCAAACGCCAGTTTCCTGGTAACTAGAGTACGCCTTACCACCACTCGATGAATGAAAAAATCATCTACTCGTTGCTCTTTTACAATATTAAATTGATTTAAATTCCCAATATACCATTTAATTTTATTTATTTTCAGAATTACTACTATACTTAACATAATAAGCTAACCATTAAAATTTTTAAATCTAATTTAATATCTGAAACTTTAGGGGTTCCCTGGAATTTGACTTTTATTGACAAAATTCTTTTATCATTAATGCGCCTAATAAAATTTGATAATACTATTAAATATTTTACTATAACAACCTGTTCCTAATTATAATAATTTATATTATTTAATTTATGATATTTATATTTAAATTTTATTTTTTTATTAATTCTACTAAATATTCATTTTTTATTATAAATGAATTTTTGTTTTAAATTTATGATAATAAACGTCGCAATACCCCTTAAGGCTTGCGCAGCTTTCACCCTTATATTATAAACAGATACTTTATTATCTTTTAAATCAGTAACTTTAATAGCAGTACTTTTAGATCCTTTCATATATTCCTTTGTTTATTCTGTATGTGTTTACCAAAAAAAGCATTATTAACCCCTAATCGTAATTCACTTCTATATTTTTTTACAGATTCACTATGTTTTCTACCTACAACAGCAGTATGCATTTTTTCTAAACTTTCTGCCATAAAAACATAACCTTTAGAATTTTCCGCTGAAGGATTAAGATTATATTCTGGTTTAAGTAAATCTATTCATTTTTGTTCACAAGCAATAAAATTTTTAGAATCGGTATACTCTAAAATTACTAGTGTAAATTCATTCAAGCCATATTTGACTATTGCTCTTACAATATATAAACTAGTACGTGAGATTAAAAATCAATCTTGATAATAATCATTAAGTCTTACATACAAAGAATCTCCACTAATGTAAAATTTACCATTGGTATTGTTTATTTTTATAAATTAAATCACGATTATTTAAAGTATTACTATAAACTTTTATAGTATATTTAAATATAGAATTACAAGAAATATCTGAATAATATTTTGTAGAATTAATAAAAAACACTAGACTTAATAAATTTAAATCATTTAAATCTAAAAACATCAAATTAGATAAATATAAATAATATATAAATTAGTATCTAACCATATAACACATAATAATACCATCATTAATGCACATCGTCATACCATTTAAAATATTTATTTATATCAATTTTCACTAATCTTTGACTATATCTTAAGCCCACCGCAATG
Organism: Orbilia ellipsospora; assembly: GCA_036971675.1. Taxonomy (NCBI): domain Eukaryota; kingdom Fungi; phylum Ascomycota; class Orbiliomycetes; order Orbiliales; family Orbiliaceae; genus Orbilia; species Orbilia ellipsospora. The sequence goes on from JAVHJO010000020.1 coordinate 162,694, forward strand.
CGGTAGATAAACTTACATTTAGTCGATGAACTGTATACCTTTAGGTACTTGGTTGCAGATTATCCATTTTTATTATTTTAAGAGCTATTACCATATAACGAATCATTATATGTTCCACATAAATGTTATCATTTATGTTTGGTATCTTAAATTTTAGGATATCCCCGCAATTTGAAAGTTTTGCCATAAAGCTTTGCTCAATGACTAATAATAGGTTTACTACTATTCTTATTGTCTGCATTAAAGAACAATCCAGTAGCTTTAGCAATACAAAAAAAATTAATTAACTTTTTTTATTTTATACATCATAGATGGACACATATAATTTTCTACAATAGATACTAATTTATTCATAGATTTTTGATGTATATAAATTCTATATTGTGATTCTATTTTTTTCTGGAGAGAACAATCTAATCTATAACGTATAATTAAAACATTCATTAAGCGAACTGTATCTGATATTGAAAAAGAATCTGTACAAATCTCCAGCCCGTAAGACTTGGCAGCACCATCCCCCATTATTAAATGCGCAAGAGCCACCGGTGTTAATAATTCATAAATATTTTTGGGTACTATTTTTATACCATTAGAATAAAAGAATGAATAAAGTTGAGTAAAGCACGGAAGAGCCCTAGTAAAAAATTATAAACCATATGATTTAATATTTAATCTATTACTAACTGTTATATTTGGAAAGCTTGTACAATAATGAGATAAAATATTAAAAACAAAAAATAAATATTTAAATTTAGCTAAAGATTGTTAAAAAAAAAAATTAGGATTAACACTTCTATTAGAATACACCATTCAACCATCTGATATAATTAAACCTACAAGAACACTATATTGAAAACAAGGTAATTTTACCATATCTCTTTCTTGTTTTGATATTATGCCAGTACTTACAGAAGATGGTAAATTAATACCTCAAATAGTTAAATCTAAACAATTAGATAAATTAGGATTTTTAAAAATATAAAAATTTCCTTTTTCTGTTTCAGTTAAAATACCCTTATTAATAACACGTCTAATATGTTGTAAGTTTTTACTTTTATTTAATTCTATCTCAGACATATGTGCTATTCTTTTAGGTGTTAATATTTTAGCTGCCTCAGCATCACTATTAAATATATAAACTAAAGTCTCTTTATCTAAATTGTAAACATATAGTTTATTTTTTTCTAATTTATTAATATCAATAAAAGGAAATTTTTCATTTATTGATTTTTTGCTATAATTACGTTTAATATTAGAATTTAAAATATCGTTTTTTTCAATTAAAAATGAATTTCCTCTAAATAAAGTCGCCTTAGTAGAATATTGTCTTTGATTTTTTATATTATAAAATTTAAGAGGTTTATCATTATTTATTTTTGTAATATGCAATAACACATATTTAGGTATACGTAAATATTCCTCTTTTGAACTAGTATTAAAATTATCAATTAAACACATAATTTTGTACAATAAATCAAAAATATTTTTTTCTTTTAAAGAAAAAAAATTATTATCTATATTAACTGAATGAAGCAAAGAAAATCCATTTTGTTTATATATTTTAAAAATATCGCTTGATAATAAATCTCTTAAATCAGGTATATAATTATTAAAATTTTCTAATTCATCTAAATCAACACAAATAAAATCTCTTTTTTCATTAGAATAAATATAAAAATAAAAATCCATTTTATATAACTCTTGATTAACTTCTAATTTATTAAAAATATCATTAATACAAGTAATAAATGGTTTGTTAATCATTCCTTTAACCCATAAATTATACTCTCAAACAGTAGGTAATAATAAATAACTTTGATTGTTGATAAATTCTAATTTATCAAAAGTTGTATATAATTTTGTTTTACTCGATAAATTAAATTTTGAATTAGAAATATCTGAATAATATCTATTAAATTTAGCTAAAAACCCTAAACTTAATAAATTTATTTCTTTTAAATCTATAACCATAAAAATATTATACATTTGATCAGCCAACTCAACCCCAAATAAATCACAACAAAACCCACATGAACAATAAAAGAATGCCCTTTTTATAAAAAAATTAAAAATAATTTAAATTTAAGACCGGTTTCCCGGTTACTAGAATAAACCTTAACACATATAAGATTGTGTAAAAACCATCTATTCGTTGCTCTTTTACAACCAATTAATATATTGATTATTTTAGATCCGCGATTGCCCATTTAAATTTTCTTTATATTTATTACCTTACCTAAATAATTACATTTAGCCTAATATATTTTTTTTTAAAATATTGGTTATTAAAGCTTTAGAGTCTTCCCCGGAATTTGATTTTTTATAGACAACAAATTTTTATTTTATCATTAATGTGAATAATTTTTAAATTAAATTTATAATATTAAAAAAATAATGACCCTCCACCCGCCTCATATTCTTAATATTTTAAATTAAATATTAAGAATACTACTTGTCATACCCTAACCCGTTTAAATTTATTCATAACGTTGAAATATTAATTTACTTACAATATTATCATATTCATCATATAATGTTATTGTTGTAACTATAATAGGTCTAAATTCCCAAGGATGCATAAATTTTTTAGTTTTTATACTATAATAAATTCACACTATTTTTTAAATATTAAGCCACGTATAATAATAAGAATGCCATCATTAATGCGAATAATCCAGTAGCTTCAGCAAACGCGAACCCTAAAATAGCATATGCGAAAAGTTGTGCACGTAAGCTTGGATTTCTAGCAACACCTAATATAAGTGCTCCGAAAACCACACCAATACCAACACCTGCACCAATTAAACCTGTTGTAGCTAAACCTGTTCCTATAATTTTACTTGCTTGTATCATTTTTTTTTATTTTTTTACTCTACTCCTCTTAAACCTAACATATTATTGCCTTATTTTTACTTTCTTAATCTTACTCGCTTATGGTTTTTAATTAATAAATAATAATTTATAAATATACCACATGTTTATTTTTTTCAATATATAATTTTTATATAAACTATTATCAAAAAATTTTTTTATATTTAATGTTTTATAATATTAGAATATTAACACTTTATGGATAATTAATGAAGTTGTGGGATCAATTAATTTGTAACTTTATTATAAATATATAATTATTTTTTCAATTTTTTTAATTTAATAAATTTATTTTTAATTGTAGTATAAAAATATTACTAATTTTTTATGATATCTTCTTTATAACTAACTTCTATTAAAAATTTTTAATTAATTTTTATAAAAATAAAATTTTACTCTAATCAAAACTAAGCCAAATTTATTAGGAAATTTATTATAAAAAAGTAAAAATCTAATAAATCAATATATATTTTATTAATGCTTATCGCCTACAACAAAGTAAATATTTTTAAAATTGTGACAATTAGTAATATAATAGAATTAAAAGATGGACATTGTTACGTAAAAGGATCTCGTATATGAATAAAATGTTATTAACATAGAAATATTTAGGAATTCCACCCTTATTTAACAAAAAAATTGTAATTGGTAATTAATAGATTTATCAAATATAAAGTATAATTTTTAATAAAAAAACAATAAAATAAATTTAATATTAGAGTTTTAATCATATAGTCAAAGTAGCATAAAAAAATTTTTTAAAGGGAATATTTTTACTTACCCCATCGCCTTTGGCGAAGTAAAAATAAAGTTCAATTTTTATATATGATCTTGGATGATTTTAAATAATCTCTATTAATGAATAACATATATATTAAATTTTATATCTTTTTCAATTTGAATACATTACTAATTTTCTGTTAATAAACGCTTTTCTAAAAAAACCGTTATAAGCAAAATCAATTCAGGATTTTACTTAAATTTATATTATATTTTTATTTTCTTATCGGATCAGTCAATCAATAATTGATTTTTTTTTTACAACCGTTCTCAAAAATAAATTCCAATAATTATTATTATTTTTATTCAATCTTCCTACAAATCCACTCACTGTTTGTGAGTGGTTATTAATTTGATGATTATTTAATTAGCATTATTTTATTTACTCGATCTCTTTATATGTTTTGGCTTATTATCGAAATTTTATTTACCCATTTATTGAATTTATTTTTTTCCCTATACAAAAAAATTTTTTTAACCCAAAATTCATGCTAGTCTAATAAATTAATCTTTTTAATTTATATTAGGAAGCAAAGGAATCGAACCTTTTCTAGCTTATAGCTATTGAGTTTACAGCTCAACCCGCGGCCATTACGGATGCTTCCTTATAAGACTCGCGCGCTGCGCGCGCCTCGACTATAAAAATTTTTAATTCTGAGGTTCCCTTCCCTCCTTTATTATGAGGCAAGATCTGCAAGACCTAAAAAACGTCACTTAAATCATTATTAATTAAATATTTAAATTCTATTCTTAAGTGATAAATAAATATTATAATTTAATATAAAATAAATTAACCCCCCCCCTTTTTTTTAATTAAAGTCAATACCTATTTAAAATTTATTTAAATTATTTTATTATATATTATTAACCAAAAAATATTTTATTAATAAAAATTAATTAGAACCGAAGGCGCCCTCCGAATCTTTTAAGTTTATAATATAATCTTTAAAAATAATAATTTAAATTTTATTTGTTTATATTTATTTGTATTTTCAGCCGGGAGAGAAACTCGAATTCTCATTATTAATGTATGAAATTAATGTTCTAACCTTTGAACTATCCAGGCTAAATTTATTTAAATTTTTATTTATTATTCTGCGGGAGAATACCCTGATTTGAACAGGGAACATACTATGCCACATACAGTCGTTCTACCTATTGAACTATATCCTCCTTTTCTTATAAATATACTATTTAATTACAATATATTATTAATTTTTTTTAATTTTTATCTATTTATTGTGCTAAACGCGAAGGTATTAATTTTTAAATAAAAAAGAATATATTAATTTTTAAGTTATTTCAGATATTTGCTATTATAAAAATCCAGGGGGGGGCGAAGGCGGCCCTGATCGTCGACGCGCCGTTAAAAATTTTTATAAATAAAAAATTTTTAACGGCGCGCCCCAATCTTAAATTTTATTTTTTAATTATAATTAGTTTTATCTTTATTATTTAAATTATACTTTAAACATATCTAAAAATTTAACTTAAGGTATTAATCTATCATTTTATATAATTTAGAATATATTAAAAATTTGGTACAATTTTCATAAATTTTAAAATTATTTTTTTATCATTGAAATCTGAATATTATAATACACAAAAAATATTGTAAATAAAAAAATTACATTTCATTATATTTTTATACATATGGCGGTTTCGCTTATGTTCCAGACACCACTTGATTATTCCATTTATTTATTATATTTTTCTATTTTGCCTACTAATTTAATTTTGCTCTTTTTAAACTCTTTCTTATTAACTATTAACAATACACTTTCTGTTTATAAATATATATCCTTTTAATTATTTTTATCTATTTAATATAAAAACGTGATACGGTTTTATATTAAATAATATAATTACTTCAGAGACGTTTAAGCGTTCATACAAACTGATCGTGATGTGATATTTTTTTGAAAATTACTTTTATACTGCTTTATATTTAATATATTTATTAAAAAGTAATAATAAAAATACTTTTTATAGGTATTAGTTTCGGCGGGCGCCGCCACAGGCGGCGCCCGACGAAACGTCGCGGCGCTACGCGCCGCGCCGTTTCTAATATTTACTAACAGAAAACCAATGAGGTTTTTATTGTTAAACACCACATCCCAAATAAAGTAAGATTTTTATTTAAATCAGATTCAAAGTCAGCTAACTAATATAACAAAAGAACAAATTATCATATTTGAAAACCCTGTTCAAACATATATTTGATTACAAAAAATAGTATTTTTATTTAGAACATCTTATAAATGTTACAAGCAATGATATTCACAATATTTATCTTCCTATAAATATATAAATTAAAAACCCACACATATAGGGTTAAAAACAAAATGATGACACAAAAACATATTTGGTTATTATTTTTAAGTAACAAGAACAAAAGGTTGAATGAAAATAATACATAAAAACTAAAATTTATTTTTATTTATTTAATTATAACGAAATGTATTTAATTAATTTAAAGCATATAACAAACCTTAACGATTAAATTTTTATATAAATTAACCTTTAGATGGTTTTTCAGAGTCAATAAAAGAAGAATTGTTAATATCAAAGACATCAGTCTCAATATATTAAAAGTTAATATAAACAGTAGTATCTATTATTCTATTTTTATTCATTTTACCCTTAATTTCCATTATTTTTTTCTAATCCTTCTGGAGTTAAATGCCTTTGGTTTTCAATATTTCCGCCATTTGACATCAAGAATCTATATACAAAGATTTTATACCAAGAACAAAATAATTTTAAAAAATGGAATTATTTTTTCATTAATATCTGAGAATTTAGAAACTACAAACGTAACTGCATTATAAGAATGGTTAATAACTCCACAACAATTAAAAAAAGTAAACCTTTCTAATATAATTTTATCATATACATGTTGAGTTATTTTTAATATTAATGCTGTTTTAAATACTGTTTTATTGGCATTTTTAGAAACGTTAATCATAAAACAACCTTCACCATTAAATCCAGTAAATCATTCTAATGTGAATAATCTAGAAGTAACCAATGGTCATTCAATTGGAGTTATATTCGGAAATAATTTAACTAAATTATCTGATATTCTATTATTAATCAAAGCATGAATTGAATATTCATGTTTAATCCTATTTCACCTAAATGGTCACATGATATTAAGTCAAAAGCGACGGGGCGCACATAAAAAATTTTTTAATAAATTAAAAATTTTAACGAGCCGCTTTTTTTAAGAATAAAATCAGAATATTTTTGAGTAATTAAAGTATAATTATCAAAATAATTAATTACTAATTTTAAATGTTTAAGAGATTTAACACGATAAATTAATATGTTATTAGTATATATCTTATTTTGAAATAATTATATATTTTTTTATAAAGCGACGCTTCGCACGGTGCCACTTCAATCGCCGCCCACAGACGGCTGAAGCTTTGTTATTGTAAAACACAATAAACTTTATTTAACATTAAAATTTTATAATTCAAATTAGAACAAAAAGTTAGCTTATATTTTATATTTCTTGTTTATCTAATATAAATTATAAAAAAAAATTAAAATTATATTATATAGTATAACTAATAAAAAAGTCAGATATCTCAAAGTCAACCATAACCATAATAATAAATATAGTAGGAACAGCAACTAGGCCGAATAACAATAAAATATTCAGCGGGCGCTTAATATATTAACCCGCAAATACAAAGATTTATTTATAAATTGGCAATCTAATTAAAGGCGTACGTGCGCGGATGCCAGGCGACCGTCGCCCGGCTAAATTAATTATTACCCATGCTTTTAGAAACCAAATCACTCCTAGATTTATTGTAAAACTTAATAAAAATGTTAATATAAAATAAGCACATCACCCGCGGCTACCGCCGCGGCGCCTCACGGCGCCACACTAATAAAATTAATAAAGTAAACATTAAATTTAATATTAAATAATTAAGTATAACCCTATATTGTCAAAGATAATTGTAAATTAAAGATAAAAATAACAAATATATTTTTAATTAATCAATAAAAAGACTAAACCGAATACATAATATTTAATAATTAAATAATTATTCCATCCGTTATATACTATTTAACGAAAGGGTATTTATTAATTATTTCTAGCATGTATCCACTATGTAAACTATTTAGATTAATACCTAAAAATGAGCTATTCTATATAAATCGCTAGAAAGTTACCCAAATGCAGGAAGAGTATTACACTCAATATTAGACAAATTAGGCCTCACGATTATATAAATAAATTGTGAAAGCTGCGGATAATATAATAGAAGAACTCATCGCAGGGCGCTTCGCGCGCACGACGAATTAATGATAACAAAAATATTAGAATAATCAAGCATAAAATCAGGGGAATGATAATAAAAAATTAAAAGAGTCTATCGACAGGATCAATAATTCTGTTATTATTAAAATTACCTTTGATTTCTGTTATTTCTTTTAATCCTTCAGGTGTTAAATAACCTTTTACCTTCATTATTTCAGCTACTCTACAAAAATCATTAAAATTTAATTTTTTAATTCCATAAAGAGGAAATTTTTTAAAAAACGGAATTACTTTTTCATATAAATCTGAAAAACTTTCTACATAAAAATTCACTTCCGCGTTTTTATAGTAACAATTTCCACTTCTCATGTAAATTTTTAATGATTCCATTAATAATTTATCTCTATCATGTTGAGTTAATTGAAATCTTAATTTTGTTCGTTCACCTAGAGTTATCATGAAACAACCTTCAGCATTAGTAAATCCAGCTAATCAATTAGAATCTTTAATTTCTTGATCTTTAACAACTGGTCTAGGATAAGGAACAACATCAGGAAATTCACTCTTTAATACATCAGAAAGACCTAAATTCATTGAACTTTTAATAGATACTATTTCTTTAATTCTATCTAAAGTTAAATGAGTTTTATTTAAATATAATAAATATACTTGTTTAATAAGTAATCCGCTAATTTTTGAGTTATTAAAGGATATTTATCTAAGAATTTTATTAAAAAATTTAAGTCTTTTTTGATGTAACTTTTCAACAATTTGAATTTTTTCCATGTTTGTGGATATCTCCTATACCTGTTGTAAATTTAAGACTTTCTAATAATCATAAATCATGTTTAAAGTTAAAATAAATTGTAGCTAAACTCTCCAATTAGTTTTAAATTTATTATTCTTTGTATTTACAACATGGAAACAACCTTCTCCATCTATAAATCCAGAAACAAATCAAGGATTTAATTTAATTAACGGGGTAAAAAAAAACTATAATCATAAGAATAAATTAAAGTAGAAACTGAATAATGTAGACCATCTAAAATTATAGCAGGATATATACCTAACACTACAGTAATAGCAACTAAGAATAATAAAATAGTAAATTCTCTTTTATTAAGATCAGAGAAATTATAAGTAAAATGTCTACTTAGGCTTCCACCAAAAGCAACACGATTATAAAGATAGATAGTAAAGGCAGCTGACAGAACAATAGAAGAAGAACCTAAAGCTCCTAATAATGGTAGTCTTTCAAATGCACCATAAAGAGACATGAATTCCCCGACAAAATTCAATGTAAGCGGAGTTCCCATGTTTCCCAGAGCTAAAATAAACAACAGAATTGAGAATAGAGGCATAGTTACAGTCATTCCTCTATATAAAGAAACTAAACGAGTATGAGCTCTATCATATAAAACACCACCCATGCAAATAAAAAGACCAGAAGACACAAAGGCATGACCTAGACCTAAAAGAATAGCACCTTCAATACCTATAACTGAGTTACTAAAGGATCCCAGAATATAAACAGCAGCATGAGCTACTGAAGAATATGCCACTATTTCTTTAAAATCAATGGTTCTAAGAGTACTTATAGAAGCGTAAATAATTGTAATCACACAGTATGCAAAAGCTAAAGGTGTATAAATTAAACAAGCTTTAGATAGTATTGGTAACATTAATCTATAAATACCGTAAAGACTTAATTTAAGCACAATCGCTGCTAAGATTACACTACCTCCTAAAGGAGACTCGACATGAGCTTTAAGTAGTCAAAGATTAAGAAAGATAAACGGTGTTTTAACTGCAAATGCAATAAATATACCTATAAATAAAAATTTTGAACGTCAAATTCAAAAAGAGTTTTAAATAATCCATCAAAATCTGTAGTACCCATTAAAGAAGACATAGTTAATATAGCTAATAGTAAAAATAAGGATCCTAATAATGTATATAAGAATAAGTAAAAACTTGCTCTTACTCTTTCATTTGATCCAAATAATCCTATTAGTATAAACAGAGGAGGAAGAATACTTTCAAAAAAAATATAAAATAAAAACACATCTAATAGTAAAAACACAGCTAATAATAATGTTTCTAACAATAATATTATTATCGCATAAGCTCTTACAGTTACTTTTATTGAATTTCAATTAGATAATAATGCTATAGGTGTAATTATTGTTGTTACTAAAACAAAATATATTGATATTCCATCTAATCCCGAATAAAAATCACAAAATTTAACTTTGTCAAAATCTTGTAAAAATTGAAAATGATTAAGACTAAAATCATAAAAAATTAAAATTATTAATGAAATTATAACATTTATTATAGATGTTGTTAATGCTATTATTTTTATTTCCATATGATCATTAAAAAAAAACTTTTGAAAAGCAGCTGTAGATAGGCAAATTACTCCAGATAAAGGTACAAAAAGTAAAAGTAAAGTTAAGATAAATTTTTATTTAAAATTAAATGATTTACGAATCTACCGGGATAATCCTGCAGTTTATTGTAACACACATTCAGAAGAATAAGCTATTCAATTATATATAAGAAGCGGCACCGCGCGAAATATCGCGCGGCGCCGCTTCAATCGCCGCTCACAAACGACTAAGGCTTTATTATTATAAAACACAATAAACTTTGTAACATTAAAATTTTATAATTCAAATTAGAACAAAAGGTTAGCTTATATTTTATATTTCTTATTTATCTAATACAAATTATAAAAAAAAATTAAAATTATATTATATAGTATAACTAATAAAAAAGTCAGATATCTCAAAGTCAATCATAACCATAATAATAAATATGGTAGGAACAGCAACTAGGCCGAATAACAATAAAATATTCAGCGGGCGCTTAATATATTAACCCGCAAATACAAAGATTTATTTATAAATTGGTACTAATTGATTATATAGTTTAAGTGGTAAAACTTAAATTATATTTAAATATGTTCTAGTTATAAATGTCCTAACTATATGAGGTAATATAAACTTTGAAAATGTGTAAATTAATATTAATAAAATAATAAATACATAGCTTACTTGATTAATAAAATAAAATGGTACTAATTGAGGAATATTTTTTAAATATTGTCAACTTGACAGTTTTCTAGTTATTTACCTACCTTACCACACTATGTAGCTAAATTATAAATTATTTATTATAAGTAACCTACCTTATATTTCACATGTGCTTTATATAAAAAGGATAAACCTCTATAATTATTTGCTTAAAATTTTTTAGTTAAAAAGTCATTATAAATAATAAACTATAGAATTATAGTATACTTATTCTAAGCGGCGGGGCGCGCTTTAAATTTTTTAATTTATTAAAAAATTTTTATGCGCGGCCACGTTACAGAGCGCTTCCGCTTTTTTTGTTTTCATCCATATATTTTATTATTAAAACACATATTTTATTTAAAAACTTTATATTTAATGGTCATATAATAAATAATCCAAAAGGTGATAAAATAAAAATTATATTTTGTAAAATTACAATTAATAAAAACAAAATGATGACTATTATTAATTTTAATAACTTTATTATGTAATTGTGTATTAGTTCTTTATCTAATAATTTAATCATTAAATACCAAGGTAACATCACTATAATAAAAAGTATAAAATTATAAAAGGTTAAATTTCCAATATTATACCCTATTAGCTTTAATAAATCATTTCTAAAAAAATAAATTAAACAAAATATAAAAATATAATAACCAAAAAAAAAAGGTTTATTTAATAAATTTTTTACCATAATATTTTATTTCAACTTGACAGTTTTCTAATTATTTACCTATCTTACCGCACTATGCAGCTAACTAAATTTAATTGTAAAAAAAATAAATCTTCTCTTCTATTCGTTAAATTTAAAAATTACTAATTATAAAATAAGGTTATTTTTGTTGGAGACGTCACAACAATTAAAAATTTTAGGTAAAATAAAAACTACCTTTATTTGTATAATATTAAATTTACGGATAAAATTATGATTGCTCGACCGCCCACTGGGCGGTTAGATGGGTTATCATAATACACATGGCATTGTCATCCGCATGATGGTAAATATAAATATACATCACAAGCAAAATTTCTATTTGGACATAATAAGAGGAGGAACAGCAACCAGGGCCGTATAACAATAAAATATTCAACAAACGTTTAATATATTAACGCGCAAATACAAATATTTAATCATAAATTGGCAATTTAAAGAAAAGAATTTAAGGCCATGTTTTTAAAAACCGAGTAAAATTGCTCCAATAATTATTATAAAATTTAATTAAATTGTTAATATAAAATAGGCACATCGCCCACGGCAATTATCGCAGCGCCGCGTTAATAAAATTAATTAAGTAAACATTAAATTTAGTATTAAACTAAGTATAATCCAATATTAGTCAAATATAATTGCTAATTATTTAATATCTATTATTCCTTAAAATGGTAATAAACCAGGATGTTCCCTATTTAATTCTTCCATATAATCGCGTTCGAGTTGTAATACATCAATTTTTAAAATAGCTCCTATTTCATGGATAGTGTCTAGCATTTGGATATATGGCAAATGTGGATTTCTTTGAAAAATTTGTTGTGGTAAACCAGGATATTGAATTCTTAAATCTCTAGCTACTGTTAAATCATGGTAACCTTGTATACTATTAAACCAGCTATCCCTATAAAATGCTTTTAAGTAATCTATAAACGAATTTTCAATCACGTCACCATGTAGACTATTTGCTCTGTATCTAAGAAATTCTGCAGTAGAATTAAATCGCTCATAGTATCTATCAACTGCCTGAATTTCAAAATTTGTAGCATTATTCATTCAAAGTTGTACAGATTGATGATAATCTGCAAGTATATTAATAGGTACTTGCAAATTATTAGGTGCTTGCAGATTATTTTGATATAAGCTGATAAATATAGGTAATACCCACAAAGTAAGAATGATCCCCGTAGAGTAATACAAAATAGTTCCAACTGTAAATTTAAAATCAAACATAAAAATAAGATATTTACACTTAAAAAAAAGATATAAAAAAGAACATAGGAAGCCGTCCGAGTGACGGCGCCTAATGCATACCGCGTTTTCGGCTCTGCATCTATAAGTAATAATAATATTACTAATTTGATTGCTTATATTTTAATAAAACTATATAATTTTGAATAAAATTATATTCATAATATACGTTACTAAAAATATAAATTGGAATAAAATCAAGATCACCTAAAGGCGACCAATGATTCGTCGCGCGCGACGAATCTTAAGGATTGGCTTCATAAAATAGTTTCACAGGCACCCGCCTGATGAAACTATTTATGAAGCCAAATTCCTTTTAAATTAGTGTCCCACAGCAAAGTTGCATACGCCGGCACCCGACGTATCTTAACCTAAAAATTTGGTTTATAGAATTATTAGGTATAAGCATAGAACTGAAGGAACAACAACAAAAGGTTGTATAATAATAAAAAATTATATATTTAATAATTTATCTATCAAAGGTTTCTCTGTTAAAGCATATTAAATTACAATAAAACAAATAATAACTATATTAATACATAAAAAATAAATTTAATTAGTTTTGCTATGCACTAACACTTACAAAATAATATTTACCTTTACATAGTATATCTTTATCTAAATAAGTATTTTTAATAGAAGTAGCCGTAACTCCGTATTTTTTTTTCAGTCGCTCTTAAACTTTCACAAGTATTCAATATATTTTTATTTATATCTAATACTTGGACTTTTATTGAACGCTTTTTTATTTGTTCTTTATCGACTAAAAAAATAGAGCCAAACTTACTATCTAATAAATTACCCGAATTTAGATACTTTCTTACTTTATCACGACTAATTTCTAAATATTCAGCGACTTTAATTGTGAAGAGTACTCTCTGATCACCTTTTGATTAGAGTCTTTTATTAATACAGCTCTCCCATGCAATTCGCTTATAGCTTTTCTTCTATCTGAATCTAATGGGTTATTTTTTCAAGAATCTTTAGCTTTGGCTCTAATTAAATCCCATTGTTCTTTAGAAAGCTTAATTTATAAATTAATATGAGCTTCACTCATTTTTTCTCGTACCTCATCAGATACTATAACACTTTCTCTCATAGAAGAAATATTTAAAGAAAGACCCAGATTATCTAAAAATACTGTTCAGTTAAAAGAAGATCTCATTGCGTTAAAGTTTTTAAAAATAAAATTTCTTCCTCAGATAAATTTAAACCACTGTACATAATAGGATAATTTTTTGTTATTAATAAACAACCAAAATCTAGAGATTCTAAACCATATTTTTTATATAATTATAAAATTTAGGATTAGCCTGAGAATACCTTGTGTCAGTTTGTTTTATATTAAACATATGACGATTATATCTAGTTTTCATATTAAGAGAAGACCCTATATAATAAGATAAACCATCTTTACTAATGAAACAATACAAACCGGGTATATCTAAATTATCAGGTTTATGAAAATAATCTTTTATGTCTTTTAGAGATTATAATTTATACAATATTTTTAGAACATCTGAATTAGACATAATAATCCTAGAATAAATAAAAGAATCAGGATGTTTAAGTAAAGAATTATCAGATAAACAATTATATTTAAGTAATAAATTTTTTTCAAAATTTATTAAAAATTTATTAGTTATTACATAACTTGTAGTTATTTTATTTAGCTTAAACAGAGAAAAAGAAAAACGATTAAAGCGATAAGAACTATAAAACAAATTACGCTTTATTGTTCGTTTAGTCATAAAAGAAATTTTTCAATTGAAACAGATTGTATAACAATAGGCATAGAACTGTGAAGGATACCACATATTTTAAAACATAAAGTTGTGAAGGAACAACAACAAAAGGTTGAATAACTAATAATAATAATTATTTATTGAAAGATTGAATAACAATTAGCATAGAATTAAAAAATACCACGCGTTCCGCGTGGTATAAAATAAAAAAATTATAGGTTTAATCTTTATATTGATATGTATATCCTTTATAAATACCACCCTCTTTTATGTATTTGCTGAGAGTTTTACGATCCAATTTTATACCTTGAGATTCAAAATATCTAATTGTGTCTATAATACTAAAAAAAATATGTTCTTTATTACCATCTTCAGATTTTACAATAAGAGGCTTGTTTTTTTATTAACCGGTTCAATTGTTTCTAAATTTAATTTATTATTCTTGTATTCCTCAATTAATAAATCTAAATATTTAAAATCAACAGGTAAATCTTTTTCAGAGTATTTACAAATAAAGCTATGAAATTCTTTTCCTTGTTTAATATATTTAGATAAAGTATCTCTTTTGATAGTAAAACCTAAAGATTTTAAATATACAACACAAGACGTTAAAGAATCAAATTCTAAATTATTACCTTCAATTTTTTTTATTAAAGGAGATATAGGTAAATTTGTAGAATCTACAAATTTATTTCCTTCTTTAATTACAAGAGTAACAGGTATACTTCTACGAAGACCTGATTCATATGCTGCACGTCGTTCATTATTCATTATATTTAATAACTCTTTGGTTGTTAAGTCACTTTGAACGGCAGAAAAAATAGGAAAACTTAATAAAATAAACTTATTAAGATAAGGTACTTTAGTATCTAGGTATTTATCACATGAAGATTGATGTATACCTAAAACTCTTTTCAAGCTTATTTGTGATTGTGCATGATGATATAAAATTGAACAAGTTAAGTCGTAAACATATATAGATTTACCTGTTTGAGACCCAAAATTTACAACTTTTAATGTATTTAATTCACAAGCTTTATCTAATAGTATGTATTGTTCTAAAAATAAAGCATCTTGTAATTTAAATACATCTTTATTTAATTTAAAGATTTTTAATTTAAAAGCGCTAAGGCCTTCTTTACGTAGAATAGGAAGAAATTTTCCAATTTGAGGTAAGTCATTTTTAAAATAATATTCCATTCGTCGTCTAAGAAGATTAGATGAACCCACATACATTAAATTAGAAGTTTTATGAATAAAAACATATACACCAGGAAATCCTCTATAACTTGATTTACCTACCAATTCATCAAAAGTTTTAGAATTATTTTTGTTTATTGGTAATTCTAATTCAATACCTTTAATTTTAATAAAGATTTAAGTTTATTTTCGGTAATTGAAACCTTTTGATTACTAAGAATTTATTAATAACTAAATGATTAGTTATATTTTCACTTTTAATGTGTTCTAAAGCTAAACTCTCTGAATTAACCTTTGAGTGAGAATAATTACTTTGGCTACGCTTTTGATTTAACGAAAATAACTTAAACGTTATTGTTCGTTTAATCAAGTTAGGAATTTTTCTATTGAAACTGATTGAATTACAATTGGCATAGAACTGTGAAGGATACCACAAATTTCGGAACATTGCGAATTCACTCTACTTAATATATGTTTTATTAAAACTAAAGTAGAGGTTTTCTCCTAAAATTATATATATTTATATTAATTTTACAAATAATTTTAAAAATTTTAAATTCATTTGCACTTTTTCAAGCGGGATCTGACTATATCTTAAGCTTGCGCCAACCAACATATAGTCGATGAACTGCACACCATAAAATATGGCGCTTGGCTGCGGATTTCCCATTCAATTATCAATCTTGATTTTACTGTCGCGAGTCATTACCTGCGCCCCAAGTTGTATTACTACACTGGTTGGTTAAGATTGCTTTAGGGGGTTCCCGACAATTTGATGGTTTATAGCCAAAGGTTCACTTTGACTTTGGCCTCCTGAAATAAGACCGTAGAATACTCCTTCTCTATTTACTAAAGTAGAACACTGGTTTAAACGCCCCGGATAAGCATCGAGTTTTAAAGCTAAAGATGGCACTGCGAAGGAATGTATAACCAATTTTATACTTTTAATATTCTTAAATTTTATTCAAGTTTACTATCCACCAATGTTTGAATAATAAATCTAAACTGATAATTTATACAACATAGAAGGATGCATATGATTAATAACAATAGATCTTAAATTAAGCATTGATTTTCGGTTAATATAAATTCGCCAACCTGAACTTTGTTTTCAAAGTGTACAATGAAGCTCATACTTAATTACTAATACATTTAATAATAATGTTGTCTCTTTTAAACTAAAAGATTCAGTACAAAGTACCACCCCTTTATTAATAGAAGAGCCATCTCCCATAATTCAATGAGCTAAAGCAACTGGAGTAAGAAGTTCATAAATATTACTTGGTACTATCTTAATTTATTTTTATAAAATAAATTATAAATATCTGTCATACAAGGTAGTTGTCGTGTTTGAAAAGCTAGCCTGAAAAAGGTTTACCTTTCTTATTCCAGTAGTTACATGAGGAAAGCTGGAGCAGTAATGACTTAGTAGTAAAAACACAAATCAAACATATGGAGAATTTTTAGTAGATTGTTTAAAACATAATCTTGCATTTTACTATCAGAAGGTAACTGCATTCAACCATCAGATAATATTAAACCTATAATAACATTTTCTATATGAAATGGAATTTAGTCATACTTGATTGAATTCTAGTTAATCTACCACCTAAGGTTAAACCTAAATTGCTTCCTCAAAGAACAATATACCGGAACTGATATTTGAATTACCAGACTTTTTTGAATTAGGAGATAGTTTAAATGCTGTAGTAGAAATATGCATGTGGCTTAATTGTTTAAAATTTATTGAATTTTTATTGTATTTATTGGGCACTCAAGGTTTATAGCTAGTGCAGGAACAATGAAATAATAATATTATATATTTATACTATTTATTTTATCTTGCTTATCTAATTTAGCTAAATATTATAATTCCTATATATTAATCATTAAATTAAGTTTTACATGAATTAAGATGAACTTACCACTATAATCTTACAATAACTTTATGGGTAAATTATTTATATTTAAATTTTGATTAAGAATTAAGTTAAGTATATAATGTCTCCTATCAAAGACTATTAGAATATACCTTACACCTATATTCTGCCCAAGTGTGTAAGGGTACAGTTTTTTTTTAATATAGGCGAAATTCCGTCTTTTCGTTGCTCTTTTACACTTTCTAGACAAATGATTTAGATTCGCGAATGCCCATTTTTATTTCGATTATTTCTATATTTGTTACTTTACAGAGATAATTACTCTATCCGCATAATATTTATATATATGTTTAGTATATAGAACTTTAAGGTTTACCCGAAGTTTGAAATTTTATCAGACATTATTTAAACTTACTTAAGGTTTTAATTAGTCAGCGGCTGTGATAATGAAACGAATATGAGTTAATTCTGGAACTATAACACGATTATCTACTTCAAGCATTCTTAAAGCACCATCTTCTAAATCTTCTTCTGGTACTATATAAGAATCATATTCTATGTTTTCATTATCATCATTTACGAATCCACGTACTGGTAGCTTCAATATCATTGATGCCATTTTGCATAAAAATTATTAAGTAAAGGTGATATTTAAGAATCCAAGCTACGCTTGGTAATAAGAATTAAGATTCATTTACCCTAATTTATACTTCATACTAGGAACAACATAAGGTAAAGTTAATTCTCTTAACAAAGGCATTGAACTGGCTCTAAAATAAACAGAATATTTATCTTTAGGAGTATTTCCTCCTTTTTTAGATAGTAGCTGTCTAGTAGTTTGTAAACCAAACTTAGTTTCCAACATACTTCTAAATAAGTCGACTTCTTCCTTAGTAAAATTATTAGTAGCAATTCTAATACTATTATAATATGGAAGCCAAGTACCATCATCCATAATAAGAAAGCTAGAGACATAGGCGTTAAGTAATTAATAAGCTCAGGAGATATTATTTTTATTTTGTTTACATAAAATAAATCATAAAGCCATTTAAACTACTAAAGTGTATGTATCAAATTCATAACTATAATATGTTTTTTTTGTTCCAAGTGTATTTATTAGAGTTTTTTGAAACATTCTTGGTCCCGCATCAGTACAATAACCTCTCATAAAGAAAATTCATATAAAGAAAACAAATATTCTTTATGCCGACCGCTTTGGTTAAACCGAAAACTAGTACCGGCTATTTTGATTTACTTAAATAAGCATGACCATCACCGAGAAGACAACCAACTAAAACACTTATTACGTCAATGTTATGAGGACCAATTCTATTTTTAGTAGAGGTCTTAATATGAAATTGCCGATAATGAGTAATTTTCGTATGGATTTGCCTAGAAATGAAGTTCCAGCTATAATGAAACTAGAAAACTTCAGAGATAATACCTGATACAAAATACATCGGCAATGCCGATGTAAATCGATTGTACATTAAGCATCAATTATTAAATTGACACCCACAAGTGAGCCAATCTGTTACAATAAATAAATTTACTGACAGTCTTTTAAAGTATTATAAATAACATCTTTGACCGTTTCACTCGTGTCGCCTAAGGAAATAATTAAAGTAATCAATAAAAAACTTATAAATTAAAATTATATTTTATAATACCAATGGCTTATCAAAATAAAACTAATTTTTTGATGCAAGAATTGTATATTCTCACCGATTGTACATTAAACATAATTTATTAATTAAATAATTTACACCCACAATGACCAATCTGTGGCAGTATTATTACTGACAATCTTGTATTATATTAAGCAATATAATAATAATCTTTAATTGTTTACATTTACATCGCCAAAGGAATAAAATATTCCTTAAAGAATCCTGTCGGAAACTTAGAGATAAATAAATTAATATAATTATTATTACTTTATATATATAAAAATATACTTTATTTAAATCACGACTATCGTTAATATAAAAAAAATGTTAAGACTAAATTTTACATTAGTTTATAAGCCTAACTTGTATACATTGATGAATGTAAATAAGGTAAAATAAATTTCGCAAGGAGCATAGATGACTTTTTATGTAAAGAGAATATGGCCAATAGTTTCCTATTTTTGAATAGTACGTCTAAATTTATTTTCTTTGAATATTTCAGCCTAAAAGTTGTACTTCTAGTTTAAAATATTTGTAGCTTTTCTACTCCTGATTTAGTTCAACCTCATCATCCATTATAAATATTGCTATACCAATGGAGTTATATATTTTTCTATATTACTTTTTTACCATTTTTATAAAACATTTCATGTAATCAGTTAAAACTCTGAATGTAAGGTTAAATTCATATCCAATAATTTTTTTGTTCTCCTTTTTTTATTTTCTAGAGTACATTCTAGGTTCTAGTTTGACAGTCCATATAAAATTACAGTTATTTCATATTATTTTTTATATCTCTCATTTTAGTTTTTTTAACTTAAAATGGTTTGTAGCCTATCGTTAGTTAAATAACTTTATTTTTAACCATTCCGCAATCTTGATAATTTTTAAAATCTAACTTTTTGAGCCTTGTAATTATAATGATTAAACAGTGGAATGATTATGGCTAAATATCGGACAATTTTGTAACGTTACTGAACACATAGATTTTTAGAATCTTCTCTAAATTTACCACACCTAATTGTTCACACCATTTATTTATAAAATGATCACGTAACTGTTGACTCTTTAACTTAAACTATTGATTTTCCAGTATTAGTTGTTTTATAATTATTAATTTGCACATGAAACAACCTTCAGCATCTATAAACCAGTATTCAATTATATCTAAAGTTTCAGGTAATTTTACTAAAGGTCTTTTAACAGGCATACGTTAAGAATTTTATTTTTATTTGTCAGTAAACCTTTATTCATGGAAGTTTTATAGCTATAATTTTATTAACCTTCTTTAGTGTTGTGTTCTTTTTTATTTTATATCTATAGTATTTTAAAGTTCAAATCAGCTTGTTTTTGAGTATTAAAGGATATTTATTAAATGAGTATATTAACATTTGTTATTTCTTCTAATGAATATACAGAATAAATTATATGATTATCCCTTGAACGTATTCTTAAATTACCTGCAGAAAAAAAAGATTGAGACGTTTTAATAAATCATGATCTTTTTCGTGTAATTCTATAGAAAAAGAAGAATAGTTTGCCAACCTCCTTTGTATCTACTAGATTGAGTTATTCCAACGTAAAAAGTTGATTCACCATCAGCAAAACCACACACCAAAAAGGATTAAGTAAATTTTTATAATTTAAAGTTACAAAATTTTTTTCTAGATTATTAAAAATAAATTTATTTCATTTATATTTTTAAATAACCCAATATTATGTAATTTTATATGTTTCACAAAAAGGAGTTTATAATTTTTATAATAGAATTAACATATTTTTTATCTATATTTATTAGAAATGATATTTTTACATCAAAGTTTATTACAATTAATACCGTAAAGGCTTTTAACATTTATTTAATATTGGTACATCCTTGCTAGTATGAACATAACAGTATAAATGTAAATTTTCATTTACAAATTTTCCATATCTCATTATTCATATTGTTAAAGCTAAAGGACTCGTATATTTAAATAATATTGAATTTATATATAATTTATTTTTTTTTTTCAGAATAGCTTATGTATAAAATTAAAACTTCTAAAAGTATATAAATTAAAACTATTATTTGTATTGTTACTTACAATACTATTTTTGGCTGTGTAACCTCTAGTATAAAAAATTCATACAATCAAAATAAATAATCTTTATGAACTATACTTTGTCTATAACAAAGTCTTGTTCCTTCAACATATCTTTTATTAGCATACCCATCTCCTAGTAATGAGCCCACTATAACTGATATCACGTCTTGGTGATGTAGACCTATACGATTAGCAGCCTTTACTCTAGTATGAAAATTAGAAATTTTACTTTGTATAGACATAATATTTTTATTTTTACACATTACTAATGAAAAAACTAAATTAATCTTTTCAATATTATTTAGTATAAACGATTTGGGGCCATCAATAAGACCCTCGGCAAGAATAGACATAGCAGGATCAGCAACTTCCAATTGTGTTAATAACTTAATTGTTAATTATTTCCAAAATAAGTTAACTTATTATATTGCTATAAATATTTTTATATACTAACGTATAATTTTGTAAATATTCAATAATAAATATTATTAATAAAAAAATTTTATAACTATAATAATAGCCCATAAAAATAAATTTCGGAAACAAAAATAATAAAGGAACTAATTGTGTATTATCGGGTATCAATGCGGAGCGATGGCTATAAATAAATTAA
>JAVHJO010000021.1:0-33467 GCA_036971675.1 Orbilia ellipsospora
AAATTATAATTATGAAACTTATTTTCACAATTATTTTGATATATTTGATTTATATTTAGTAATCTATACTAAAGGAAATTTATGATAAAATATAAGTATAAAAAAAGGTTAAAAGAATTTATTAAAACTATTATAGGGTAAATTTATTTAATAATAATCCTATATTGATAAGTATTATATTTTTTTAATTTTTTAAGGCTGGGAAATTGCTAGAATAAATAAATTCAAAATTAATTTTAAACTATAGTATTTATTATATAGAAGTAAAAATTTAAATAAAAATAGGTTATTATATATTTGTAAATATTTTATTTATTTATATTATTATTTATATAAAAATATGATAAAGAAATATAAGGTTTAGATTTTGAAATTATTTTTAATTTATTAATAAATATTTCTATTTAAAAAAGAAATTAAGTTCTTAAATTTTATATTATTTTTATTTTAAACCCAATTTAATAATTTAGTAAGTTAAAATAATTTTTAAATTAATATTTCTTATATTTTTAATAATTTTAATAATTTTATATTTTGATGATTGTTAGTTATATTTAGCCTAAAAGTTTTAAAAAAAAATATTAGTAATAATTTTTTTAAAAAAAAGAAATCAGTAATAATATTTTTTAAATCTTATTATAAATGTATATATTAATATGAGAAAAGGGGTCTTTAATTTAAATAAATGTTAAAAAAATATTAAAAAATTAATTAATTAGGAAATAATCAAATACAAAGTAAAATATTAAAATATAATAAATAAAGGTTAATTATTTAGAAAACTTTTAAAAAATAAAAATGGTAAAATAGATTAAATAAAAAAAAATAGATTTTAATGGGGTTAAAATAAAATATAAAACAAATTTAAAAATAAAATTGGATTTTAAAAAAATAAAATAGGAAAAAGAATATAGAAGTTTTTTTACTATTAAATTTTTTTAAAAAAAATCTAAATTTAAGATTAAAAAGAAATTCAGTAAATCTTTTAATATATAAAAAAAAATATAATTTATAAAATGGGATTTTTATAAATAATAATAAGATAATAGTGTTTTTAAATAAAATAAAAAATAAAAAATTAAATCGAAAGAAAAGAAAAAAGAAAAATATTAAAATTTAAAAATAAAAAATTAGAAAATAAAAATTCAAATTCTTTAATAATAAATTTTAAAAAGATAAAATCAGTTTCTTTTAAATCTAATAAAAAAAATTAAGAAAATAAAAATAATAATAAAAATAGAAATTTAAATTTAAAAATAATATTATTTTTCATAATAAAAAAAATAGGCTAATAAAATTTCTATCTAATAAATAAATTTATTTTAAATAATTATTTTTTATTAAAATAAATATATAAATTTATATTATTTACAAATTTTTAATAAAAATAGATATTATTTATTTTTATATTCTTAAAGTACACATTTCATTACTTCATTTACAAAACTCTTTTCATATTATTAATATATATTTATAAAAATATATAAAAAATAATATTAGTAAACAATTTTATATATTAATTTTTAAAAATATTAAAATAATAAAATTCTAGTTCATATTTGTAACCCCTATTATCAAATTTAAAAAATCTAAGCTAATTTCTTTTGTATTTATTAAAAATATCCAGATTATAAAAATCACAAAATATTAATAAGAGAAAAACAATTATTATATTTTTGAATATAAAAAAAAATCAATATCAAAAGTATACTAATATTATTCAAAATAATATAGCAAAAAAATACAACCTATTCAAATTCACCCGCCACAAAGATTCTAAGCGAGAGCCATTCTATACATTAAATTAAAAACCCAAAAATGTCTTCTACCAAGACGTGGTATAAATCTAAATAATCCACCTTCTTCTATTCAAGAGCAATATCAAAAAGCTTCTGAAATATTATCTTTTTAATCCTTATTAGTCTTTTGTTATCATATATTATTAATTAATATAATTCATTTTTTATTATATATTTTCTTTTTATTAAACATTTTTTATAAAATTGTTTAATTTTTATAATCTTTTTAATTCTATTAATATCAATAGTAATAATAGATACAAACTTTTATTAGAATTTTAATTTTTAATAATTTAACATAAATATATAGTTAAATACTGTGGCGGTATACAGACAAGGCGTCAGCCGGGTTGATACGTACTGCTCTATAAATACTATTATAGGCGAATCTACAATATGTTGAGATTACGATTAATTGATCATCAATTATATTTATACAAACCTATATATGTTCTAGTTATAAGTATTAAACTATAAAATTTTATATATTAGCATTAATTTTTGATTTTTAGAAAATAAATTTGCTATCTGTTTATAGTTAATTAATTATTTTTATATATTTACAATTGAAAACATACTTAAAATAATTTTTAAATTCTAATTTTATTTTGTATTTACTAATATTGTACGTTTTATACTTCTATATTTTCTATAATAACAATTATTTCTAATACATTTTATTTTTATTATTATAAAAATTAAAAAATTTTAAATTATTGTTAAAATTATAAATATTATACTAATTTCATGGATAAATATAATGTTGTTAAAATTATAGCAAATATTACTATCCAAAATTTTATATATAAAAAAATATTTACAATATTTTTATAAAATTTATTTTGAAAAAATAATAAATTTATTTAAATAAAAATATAAATTAGATATTCAAAATATTATAAATGTATTTAAATATTATCTTTTTAATTTTAATATTTAATTTATTAATTTTAATATTTATAACATATTACTTTAAAAAATTTATTTAAATATAAAAAAAAAACCTGGTTTTTCTTTTATCTCATTTTTATGATCTAGTTTTATAAATGTAATTAATAATATAATTAATAATTATAATAAAAATTATGTACATATTTATATTATTACTTAATTCATTAATAATCCTTTTGATAATATAAATATATATATTATCAAAAAATTCAGTGATTTTATTTTTTTAAATATTATTAAATACATTAACAGCCAAAATTCCCATAGAATTACACCACCAAAATTAAAAAATTAAAATTACAAATTCCTAATGATTTTTTATTATTTGGGAGTTATTAAAAAATAATTTCATAATTATAATAATATTTAAAAATAATAAATATAATATAAATATAAAAAATAAATAAAATAAAAATTTAGTTATAAATAAAAAATCACATATTAATACAAGTGAAGGTTCTAGTACGAAATATACCTTTAAAATTAAAAAAAAAAAAAAAAAAAATTTATTTATTTTACAACACATATAAATTACTTAAGAAATGTTATTTTAAATTATATTTAGAACTAATATTTTTAAAATAAAAAAAAATATATATTATTTTTTATTTTTTTGTTTTTAAACTTTATAATTATATATAGAATTAATATTAAAAAAATTATTAAATTTAGTAATTCTAAAATTATATAATATATTAATTTAGGCACAAATAATTGGATCTGCAAATTAAAATCTACATTTAAATCTAATAGTTATATTGAATTCAATATATTTAAGTAAGTACATATAATTCGGAGATAATTTAATTATATTTGTTGAGAAATATAAAAAAGTAGTTATAAAAATTAAGATTATAATTTTAATAATATATAATATATTATTTATATTTAAAATAACTATAAACCTCTATTTTATTAAGAAATTATAAAAACAAAATATTAATATATATTTTATATTATAAAACAATATTTTAATATTAAACAATACTATTATTATAAAATTAGTTTTTAATAATAAAATTAATTTTTATATGTTAAAAAACAATAATAAAAGCAATATATTTGAAAAAGTATATAATAATAAAAAATCTTTTATTTATAAATTTATAGTATTAATAATTTATTAATTAATTATATATTATATACTTTTAATTAAAAAGACTATATTAATATAAAAAATTAAATTATACCAGCTAAAAAATAATACATAAAACTATAGTACAAACTAGGATACTTATATTTCTAAATTTTTATGATAATTTATACTATAAAGCTTATTTATTATTAAAAATAATAATTTATTATAATATTATTTTTATTATTTTATTATTTTTTATTATTTTTAAAAAATTATATTTTTTTAAATATATATATATAAATATAATAAATTTATTTAAAAATTTTTTATTTTATAAACATTATGTTAATATACTAGTAATACTAAATAATCAAACCAAATATACATTTATAATCATAAACAAAATTACTTATCTTAAATAAATACATTTCTTTATAAAATATAATAAATATTATATATAATTTATATAATTTATAACACTAATAAAGAATCGATATAATAAAAAATCTAAAATTATAGAAATATAATTTAATAATATTAAAAAGTTTTTATAAGAAAAGATTTTAAAATTTTGTAAAAAAATATAATATTAAAATAGACTTTTTTTCTATATATATATAAATAAAATAATATTACTGAAAAAGTAATATGTTATATAAATTAATAGTAATTATTTTAATTAAATCTAATTTATTTAAATTATTTTGGTTTAAAATTATATCTATAACTTGTTTTATCAGTAATTGATTTATATTTTTTAAAGAAAAAAATAAAAAATTTAAAAATTTTTAGAAATATAATTTAACAGTAATCCAATCAATTATATTTATTTTTATTTTTTTAACCATCTTAAGATCTTGCATATATTATAATTTTTAAAAAAAAATTGAATTAAAATTTTTAGTAAATATAAAATTTAAAAAAATATTTCCTTAAAATACATATATATAATAAAATAATATAAAATATAAAATATATTAAAAAAAATTGTTATTATTAAAAATATAATTTTTATTAATAATTTTATATTTATAAAAAAATATTTTAAAATATATTTTAATAATATTGGATACTAGAAAAAATTATACATTAATATTACTTTATTATTATTTATACTCTCTATTTATTATAATTCTAAATCTAAAAATTTGATTAAATGTTAAAACTGTGTTTCTAAACATTTATTTGTTTTTTAAAGAGAGAGTTTTTATTACAATATTTAATAATTATATTATTTTTAATAATATAATTATATTATTATTATTAAAATTCTTATATAGATTAAGTAGGTATCTTACTTATAAAATAAAAATTTTAATTATACTCTCACAAGTTTAAATTTTTATTTGAACTAATTAGAAATTAAGCAGATGAGTATTTATATTTTTACAAAAATATAATTATTATTATGTTAATGATTTTTTAATTTTTTTATAATAATATTTTTATATTTTTTAAAACCAAAAAAGTATTTATAAGCAAATATATTATTAAAAATATAAATAAAATATAATAATTTTTACAATTAAAAATTAAATATAATTATACCTATAAATTATTATGATTAAAATCAAAAAACATTATTGTAAAAATATACTAAATTAATTTAACTTATTAAATAATAAATCTAAATAAATTTTTTATAAACTCAAATATATAATTTTTAAACGATAGCCTATATTAATAAAAAAAAAATATGAAATTTATTATATTATAATTAGATTATTATAATATAAAAGTAGATTAGATTTAGCTTATATAATTTTAAAATTAAAATAATATTTTTATATATTTATAAAAAAATATTAGGAAATTATTATTTAAAATTATTAATATCTTATTAATATTTATTAATAATTTTTATATTATAATTATAATGTATTAAAAGATTTTTTTTTAATATTAAAAAAATATAATAATATTAATTATATTAAAATAAATATAATAATATTAATTATATTAAAATAAATATAATAATATTAATTATATTAAAATAAATATAAAAATATAATGTATAAATTTATATTTAGATATTTATATTTAATAAGTAATACTATTTTTTAAAAAAATTAATTTTAAATTATAATTAAAAAATTTACTATTAAAATAAAAATAATTATATTTAATATAATTAAAAACAAAAAGAAATAATTACAAAAAATATTATTAAAAATATTATTATCAATGTAATTAAATATAATACTATTTTTAGTTTTTATATACCATTGAGAAAAGCCTATAGTCTGATAAACAGTTTATAAATTTAAAAAATAGTTTAACCACTGGTTAAAAATTTTTAAAAATTATTTACCCTCTTACAAGCGTGATTAGGCGGTTTTTATTATTAAAATATAAATTAGAATAGTATTAACTATAATTTTAAGAATTTAATAATTTTTAAAACCGTTTAGAAACGGTTTTTAAATCTGTTTATAAATAATTTTGAAAATAGTTAAATAGTATAAAATATAATTTTTAATATATAGATTTATATTTTAATAATTAAAACCGCCTAATCACGCTTGTAAGGGGGCAAATAATTTTTGAAGTTTTCAAACGAGACTTTGAACTCGACGTTTTCCTCAATAGTATTAATTAAATTACTATATTTTATAAAATTAATAAAAAAAATAATATTGTTAAGTATATTATATATTATATTAATTATAATAATAATTTATATTCATGTAATTTTTGTATTATTTTTATTATTATTTACATTTATATTTATTAAAACTATTAATTGAGCTTATAATAATTTTATATTTAAATATATAAAAAAATGAAAATATTATAATTATTATATATTTATAAACCTCTATAATACTTTTACAATAATAATATTATTTAAAAAAAAATTATTATTAAATATAATACTATAAATTATACTAGCAAAAAATAAATATAGGTAAATTTGGAAAATTACAATTTAATAAATTCATGAATTTTTTAATATAAATATCAATTATAAAAGATTATAAATAATATAAAAAATATTAAAATTATCTATATTAAGTACTTTAATTAATTATATTATTATATAAATTAATTTTTTTGTTTTAAGAATATAATTTAAAATTGGTAATTTATATTAAATATATAAAATATTTATTAATATATAAAAAATATACTTATTATTTTATAATTTTAGAATTATAATATAAATCCTTATTAAAACAATACTAATATTAAAAAATATAAATATATAAATTAAAATCTATAATAATAATGTTATATTAATTAGCATTAGATATAATAAAAATCTTTATTATAATAATTAAGAAATAGTAATATTGATAAAAAAATATATTAAAAAATATAAATTATAAAAAAAAAAAATTTAATAAATCTAAAATAAAAAAAAATCTAGTTAAATACTTTAATCTATATTTATATTTTTAAAATTATAAAATAAATTTTATAATAATTATAGAACCCTATAATTTTAAGTTAAAGAAGTAATATAAAATTTTAAATTTATTATTTAATAATAAAGTAGTATATATTACAAATTTATAGTTATAATAATAATATTGGGATTAATATAATAAAAATTATAATTTTATAGATTATTATATTTATAATTATAATTGGATTATAATTGTAAATTACAACCATTTTTTAATTAAAACTGTGAATTATAACTATTTTTTTAATCAAAAATATTAAATTTTTAATTTTATAAGTATTATTACATACTTGATTTATATTATAATTGTATAATATTGTTAGTGTTATATAGACGAGATTAGTATTTATTGTTATATAATTATAGAGGTATATTGTTAAATTTATAATAAATATTTAATTTATATATTTATAATTAAAATATAAACTTTATAATTAAGTATATTTAACTTGGATTATAATTGTTATAATAATAATTAAATTTAATTCTACTATAAAAATATTACAATATTATGATCTAATAATAAAACAGGTATATTTTTAGTTATTATAGTTTAAATTATAAAACTGTTTTATAAGTATTAAATTATAAATGCATTATAAATAAACTATCTAAACGCTTTTTATAAGTTAGGATATAATGGTATATGTATAAAATATTAGCTAAATTAATATATACTTATAAATACTACTATAAACAAATTTATGATATATTAAGATTATGATTAATTGATTATTAATTATATTTATACATATATTCCAGCTATAAGTACTGAGCTATAAACCTTTACAAATACCATAATATTTATAGTAAGAAAGTTTAATCATAATAGTAATATTATAATTAACATTATTAAATAATTCTATTTTGAAACAACAATTAATAGCAATGTACAATGCTGTTTTCTTTTCTTCTTCAAAATCAAGAGAGACTATACAGTTTAAAACCAACCGAAGAACCCATGCAACACTAGCCACAACAACCATCCCATGACTCAACGCTAAAGTCTCCGTTTCTTTCGTGCCTAGGGTCGTCAGAAAGCTCATTCGGTTTTCTCTTTTTTATTCAAAATATATTTTTTGATTATATATTTTGAATTTATAATTTATAAAAGAAGTTTTATAATGATTTAATTAATTCTTATTATATAAAATTTTTTTACTTGATTTTTGTTAACTTTATTTCTAAATTTTTATTTCTCCTATGGCAAAAGTATTAAAATATTGATATAATCAAGCTTATTTATAACAAACAAATCCTTACCTCTTTAAGTTACCAAAGTTATTATGCAATAAATTTTCTCAAAATCTATTTTTATTGTTAATTCATTCCATTTCTGATATATTAATTAATTAATTTTTTGGATTTATAATTTTTTTATTTTTTTAATTTTTGTTTTTTTTGATATATGTATATTAGACAGTTGATACAAATAATAAAGAAATCAATTAAAATATAATTTTTCTATTGATATAAAATAAGGCTTTCAAGGGTTTGGATATTTAAATTCTTCTTCTCTTTGAAAAAATTCAAAATCATAGATTTTTTAAATTTTTTATAAAAGAACATTTGGTTACTTTTAAAATAAGTCCTTTTTATTATTTTTAGATTAAATTCTTATGATCAGATTAAACATTCCTAAAATTAATATTATTAAATAATTTTTTATATAAGATTTAGTAGTATATTATTACATGCGTCCATCAATTTGCTTGATAATTAGGATAAATTTTCTAATTTCGCTTTATCACAAAATGATTATAAAATTGTTTCTGTTTTAGGTTTTAACAATTTTATACTTCCGTCTAGCAAATCAAATATTATTTTCATTTTTTTGCTCCAGAAAATTACTTAATAAATAAATTATTGTTATAAAAGGACTTAAACATTATTGCTAAAATATTATCTGCTTTACACACAGTTCTTATAAAATATATTAAACAAAATTTCTTTTATGATATATATTTTAATCTAGAATATGGTACTAGATTTTTAATCTATTATCTTCAAAACTAAAGTTTAAATATTATTGTATACGTACAAGGCGTCAGCCGGGTCGATACATACCACCCTATAAATACTATTATAAGCGAATCTACAATATATTAAAATCATGATCAATTGATTATCAACCATACCTATACAAACCTATATATATTCCAATTATAAGCACTGAACTATAAATCTTTACACATTATTAGCATTAATTTCTGATTCCTAAAAAATGAATTTATTATTTATTTATAATTAATTAATTATTTTTATATATTTATAATTAAAAATATATTTAATTATTTAAAATAATCCTTAAATTATAAACTTACTTTGTTTTCAATAATATTATATATTTTATATTTTTATATTTTTTGTAATAATGATTATTATTGTTTTAATATATTTTATTTTTACCATTAATAATAATAATTATTAAGTGTAGTAAAATAAGATTAAATAAATACTAAATGTAATACAAATATTACCTTTTTTAATTTATTAAAAATATACCAATATTTATATTAATTAGTATTTTTATAATTTTATAATTTATTACTTTTATTATTATAAAAAAATGAAAATTTTTAGATTATATTAAGATTATATTAATATTAATTTAATAAATAAATATAATATTATTAAAATTATAATAAGTATTATTATTTAAAAATTTGTATACAAAAATATTTATAATATTTTTATAAAATTTGTTTTAAAAAAAATAATAAATCTACTTAAACAGAAATATAAGTTAAATATTTAAAATGTTATAAATATATTTAAATATTATTTTTTTAATTTTAATATTTAATTTACCAATTTTAATGTTTATATAATTGTAGTATATTATTTTAAAAAAATTATCCAAATATAAAAAAAGAAATTTTTTTTTTTTTTTTTTTTATTTTTATAATCTAGTTTTATAAATATAGCTAATAATATAATTAACAATTATAATAGAAATTATTTATATATCTATATTATTTATTTAATTTGCAAATAATACTTTTGATAATATAAATATATCAAAAAATTCTGTAATTTTATTTTTTTAAATATTACTAGATACATCAACAATTAGAGTTTTTATGGAATCATATTATTAAAAACCAAGAAATTAAGATTATAAATTCTTAATAATTTTTTATTATTTAAAAATTACTAAAAAGACAATTCTATAGTTATAATAATATTTAAAAATAATAAACATAAATTTAAACATAATATAAATATAGAAAATAAATAAAATAAAAATTTAATTATAAATAAAAAATTATATACGAATATAAATGAAAATTCTGGTATTAATATTAGTAATATACCTCCAAAACCAAAAAAAAAAAAAAAAAAAAAAAAAAAAAAAAAAAAAAAAAAAATATCTACCTTATAATAATATACATATATAAATTACTTAAAAAATTATTATTTTAAATTATACCTAGAACTAATATTTTTAAAATAGAAAAAAAAAAAAAGCTATTTTTTATTTTTTTTATTTTTGAATTTTATAACATAATATAGAATTAATATTAAAAAAATTATTAAATTTAATAATTATATCAAATTTAATAAATATATATAACTTAGAAATAATTTAATTATACTTATTAAAAAATATAGAAAAATAGTTATAAAAATTAAAATAATATATTATTTATATTTAAAATAGCTATAAATTTTTATTCTATTAAGAAATTATAAAAATAAAATATTAATATATATTTTATATTGCAAAGTAATATTTTAATATTAGATAATAATATTATTATAAAATTAGTTTTTAATAATAAAATCAATTTTTATATATCAAAAAGTAATAATAAAAGTAGTATACTTAAAAAGTATATAATAATAAAAAATCTTTTATCCATAAATTTATAACACTAACAACTTATTAATTAATTATAGATTATATATTTTTAATCAAAATTATAAATTTGTTATATTAATATAGGAAACTAAATTATATTAGCTAAAAAATAATATATAAAATTATAATAAAAATTAAAATATTTGTATTTTTTAATTTTTATAATATTATAAAACTTACTTATTATTAAAAATAATAGTTTATTGTAATATTATTTCTACTACTTCTAAAAAAATATATTTTTTTTAAATATATATATATATAATAAATTTATTTAAAACTTTTTTATTTTATAAATATTATATTAGTAATATTAAATAATTAAATTAAATATATATTTATAATTATAAACAAAATTACTTACTTCAAATAAGTACATTTTTTTATAAAATATAATAAATATTAGATACAACTTATACAGTTTATAATATTAATCAAAAATTAATACAATAAAAAATTAGAATTATAAAAATATAATTTAATAATATTAAAAAATTTTTATAAAAAAAGATTCTAGAATTCTACAAAAAATATAATATTAAAATAGAATCTTTTTTTATATATATACACAAACAAAACAATACTACTAAAAAAATAATATATATTTTACATAAATTAGTAACAATTATTTTAATTAAATTTAATTTATTTAAATTATTTTGGTTTAAAATTATAATTATAACCTATTTTATTAGTAATTAATTTATACCTCCTAAAAAAAAAAGTAAAAAGAATTCTAAGATTCTAAAAATATAATTTAATAATAATCCAATTGATTATATTTATTTTCACTTTTTTAATTATTTTGCATATATTATAGTCTTTAAAGAAAACTGAACCAAAACTTTTAATAAATATAAAACTTAAAAAAAATTATATACTAATAATATTTTATTATTATTTATATTCTTTAATTTGTAAAATATAGAAATATAGCAGGAATTTAATATTAAAAAATTATAAAATGAGAAATAATAGTATATTAGCATTTAGAGAAAGAATTAATATAAAAATTAAAATTTATAATTATTATAGATTTTTTATTTTTTTAATAGTATAAGGTATAATTATAATTATAAAAACTTATTATAGTAATTAAACAAATACTAGATCTTAATATTTTTATATTGAAATTGATAAAGGAGTTTGTTATTTTAAGATATAATAATAAACTAAAAAATATAAAAATTAGATGTAATTTTTGTGTTATAATTGTTATTAACTCTAAAGATAAGTATTCATAGTATTTAAGAGAAAGTAAAATTGCTATATTTATAATTATAAAAAATATATTTATAGATTTAGATTTACCCCAATTTTATAAAAAAACAATAATTAGTAATAAAAAAATAACTGATGAAATATTATTTAAAAAGAAATAATATTATTTATTGATAATAAAATATAGAATACATTTTTAGAAATATTAAAAAATATTAAATTGTTAAATATATGCTAAGTTTTTTGAAGAAATATATAGATATAAAAATATTATATAAAACTAAGCTTATAATAAAAAAATATAAATAATATTATAGGGTTTATTATATTGAAATATATATACCAGTAATTAATCTATATATAATATATTAATATTTAGTACAATTTTAAATTTAAAAATTTATTAATTAAATGTTAAAATTATATTTTTAAATGTTTATTTATTTTTTAAAAAGAAAGATTTTTTTATTATAATATTTAGTGGTTATGTTGTTTTTAATAATATAATTATATTATTATTATTAAAGTTATTATATAAATTTAAACAAGTATTTTATTTATGAAATGAAAATTTTAATTATATTTTTATAAATTTAAAATTTTTATTTAAAATAATTAAAAACTAAGTAAATAAGTATTTATATTTTTGTAAAAGTATGATTATTGTTATATATATTAATAATTTCTTAATTTTTTATAATAATATTTTTATATTTTTTAAAATTAAAAAAGTATTTATAAGTAAGTATGTTATTAATAAAATATAATAATTTCTAAAACTAAAAATTAAACATAATTATACTTACAAATTATTATAACTAAATTAAAAAATATTATTATATTAGATTAATTTAATTTATTGGATAATAAATTTAAATAGATTTTTATAAATTTAAATATATAATTTTTAAAAAATAATTTTTAATTTATATTAATAAAAAAAAATATAAGATTTATTATGTTATAATTAAGTTATTATAATATATAGTTTATAAAAGTAAACCAAATTTGGGTTTATAGAATTTTAAAATTAAAATAATATTCTTATATATTTATAAAAAAATATTAAAAAGTTGTTATTTAGATTTACCAATATTTTATTAATATTTATTAATAATTTTTATATTATAACTATAATAAAACTAATTTAAAAGATTTTTTTTTAATATTAAAAAAGTATAATAATACTAATTATATTAAAATCTATAAAAATATAAAAATATAATATATAAATTTATATTTATTAATAAATAATATTATTTTATAAAAAAGTAAGCTTTTAATTATAATTATAAATTTTATTATTAAATAAAAATAAGTATATTTAATATAATTGAAAATAAAAGAAAATAATTATGAAAAATATTATCAAAAACTTTATTATCAATATAATTGAATATAATATTATCCTTACAATATATGGTGTATTAGTATTGTTATAGAAAATTATTATTATCTTATAATTTAATTTAAATAAAAATAAAAATATAATAAAATTTTACAAATAATAAGATTTTTTTTACTAATAAAAATTTTAATATTATTTTTATAATAATTAACCTTTTATTTACAGAAATTAAATTTCATAAAATATCTATAAAATTTAAAATTAAATATTATAAAGATAATTTAGGGATTAAAATATTAAATATTAATTTAATACTTTTTAAGGAAAATAACAAATTCATTAAAATTTTGGAATATTCAGAGTTATTTATAGTATTCAAAAAAAGATATTTCGGAATTAAATCGGCCTATTCCTAGTATACATAGTAGAAATGATAATGATATAAATATAAGAATAAAAAAAAAAATTAAAAATAAACCTTAAATTATTGATAAAATCCCCACTTTAAAGATTAAGTTATCTGCAAGTCTACCCAACGCATACTTCAGTTCAAAATATAACGAAAAAGAAATTTATAATTTCTATTACTACTTTTATTGCTAAAAAAACATCACAATCAAAAAAAAATAATGTTAAAAATTTTAAAATAGAATTTAAAATTAAGTTTAGAAAAAATAAAAATATAAATAATATTAATAATCCTACCAAAAAAAATAAATTACTTTAAAATAGTGCTGTTTTGATTAATATTAATATATTTTTATTTAATATAAATTAAATAAATAAATTTAATTATTTTAAATTTTTTAAACTTGTAAACATAATTTTACTTATATTATATATTTTTATATTTTCAAATTTTAATTTTGAATTGTTATAATAAAATATTATACTATTATATCTTTATATTTTAATTAAAATTTATATTTTAGAAATAATATTCTATTATATGTAAAAGATATTATAAAGAATTATTTATTATTTATTTTAAAATTAAATTATTATAATTTTCATTATAATAAAATATAGATATACTTTGGTAATATAATTTTTTGTTTTTTATATTTGCTTTTAGTTAATAGTTAAATTGTTTTTAATCTAAATAATGATCTGATTTAATAACAGAAATACATTATTTTGTTGATGAAAAAAAGGAAATCATAATAATAAGTAATTTTAATCTATACTATAATCCCTTTTTTTTAAAAAAATTATAAATATTTTAATAATAATAAAATTAAATTTTAAATTAAGAATTTTTTAAAATTTTTCTTTAAAGATTAT
Source organism: Orbilia ellipsospora (assembly GCA_036971675.1). NCBI lineage: Eukaryota > Fungi > Ascomycota > Orbiliomycetes > Orbiliales > Orbiliaceae > Orbilia > Orbilia ellipsospora. The sequence goes on from JAVHJO010000021.1 coordinate 14,956, forward strand.
ATTATTCTTTATATTAAAATAAATAGAGACTGATCGGGTTTTATATAGATGAAAAAATTTAAAATTAACATTATTAATTATTTATTCTTTTCTTTATTAATATCCCAAAATACGATATTTTAAAATTTTTTTAAAAAGTTTGGTCATACTTCTTTAATAGCTTTGATCACAATCTCTTTAACTAAATATTAAAAATTATCCCTTTAATATTAACTATATCTATTCCTATTAATTTTTATTCAAATATTCTAATTATACTTAAGTAGTTTAAAGTTAATAAAAAAATATATTCTTTATTAAAAAAAATTAAAAAAAAATTAAAAATTTAAACTTATATCTTTCAAAGAATATTAAGAAAATGATTAATTATAATATTAAAAAATAAAATATGAAATTTACATTATAAAAACAATTTTTAAATTAAAAATAACTTAAAATTGAAATATGTTGAATAATCAGTCTTTTTAATTAATAAAAGAAAATATCACAAAGAAGATATTAAAAGAAAAAATAGAAATACTTGACTATAAAATAGTTCTACAGCAACTTTTTAAACTTAATTAATAAAAATTTATTATATATCCCTACAAAAAGTTATTTTTTATTATTTCTCCTATATTCAAAAATAAAGGAGTAACTTGAATAAAAGATTAAAAAATTTTAAATTTTAAATATACTACTTTTATTTTATTTTAGATTAAATAAAATGAATGAAATTCTATTTTTATTTTAAAAAAAATAAAAATTAAATTAGATAAAATATATGATTTTATTAAAATTAAAAATAATATTTTAAAAAAACAAATACTTTAAAAAAATTTAACAAATATTTTAAAATTTTTTAATAGGATGTTTATTTTTAGTTTTATTTTTAATATATAAAAAAGATCAATTTTAGTTTTATTCCAAAATTTAATAAATTTTTATTCTTCAATCCATCTGATTTAAAAGGAATTATATTACAATTGGTACTTTATTGACTATTCTTTATTATTCTATTAAAAAGATTAATTTTTTGGGTTAAATTTTGTTTTGTTAGTAACTCAGGTTTTCATCCTTTCTTCAGAACTAAAAACTTTTTTATTATATATATTCTTTTAAAAAAATATTTATTAAATAAACAACTTTTATATATATACTTAATAGATTTACATAAAATCTTTAACTCAATTAATAAAAAACACTTATAATTAAAAAAAAAAAAAAAATACTAATAAACTAATTTTTAAAATAACTCAATTACTAAACAAAAAAAAAATAAAAATTATAATAAAAATTAAAAATTAATTCTTTAATTTATTCTCTATTTTTATTAAAATTTTACAAGGTAATTTTTTATTTATTTATTATTTATCATATATATAATTTAATAATTAATAATAAAGATGATTCTTTTTTATTACAAAATTTTATATTTTAATTATTTTTAATAAATAATATGGTAATATTTTTTCTATTTTATAAAAAGTTAAATTAAAATATTTTTAAAAAAATATTTTAAAAAAATAATTATTAATAAATTAAACTAAATACCATTTTATTATATTAGATTTTATTAAATATATTTTTTTACAATTAATTTTTTTTTTTTTTTTATGAAAGCTTTATTTTAATTGAGAAATTAAATATATTAAAATAATTATTAAATAAAATTATTAATTTTTTAAATAGTTTAACAATATTTTTTATTTTTAATTTAAAAATTATTTTAATGATGAATATAAAATTTGTTATATATATATATATTTTTTTTTTTTAAAAAAAAATGTTTTTAATACTTATTTATAATAAGAAAAAAAAAACAATTGTTGCATTTTTAAATATAAAAAAAATTAATATTTTTCAAAAAATATACTAATATTATTTAAAATAATATAATAAAAAAATATAATTTATTTAAATTTATTTGTTATAAAAATTCTAAGCAAAAGTTATTTTATACTAGAAGGCTTGCTTCGCAAGCACTTAAACCCGACTGATACTTAATTTTTTTTTGCTTTTATATTTTGTGTTATTATTATTTTTTTTTTTATGAGAATTTTGTTTGTCGAGTTAATTCGTTGCTACCAGTCTTGTTACGGGTACAGTTTCTTGGGATGTGTTGTGAATAAGTGTTGAATAAACAAGTTTGCTTGGTAATATATTTTTGAGGGGGTTCCGCTGAGGCCAGCCTTCCGCGTAGTATACTAGTAATGGACCCTGACTAGTCAGTCGGGCATATTAAATTAAAATTTAAAAATATTTTTTACTAATAATAATCTTTAACTTATTTTTAATAATTCTATTTTTATTTTTTGATCTTGGAATTTCTATTTATAAAAAGTATTATATTTATAAGCACAATAAAAAAAAAAATTTATAAATTAATATAAAATAATGAATTATTTCTTAATTTTTAGATTTAATAATATTATTCCATATCTACAATAAAATTCCAATTATCAAACATTTGAAAATTAGAATTTTTTTTATTAAATTATAAATATAAAAATAAATAATTTAAAACTTATTTATAAAACTTATTAAAAAATTATTTAGCATCCTGCCTTTTATATAGGAAACATTCAAATTATAAATAATCACATCACTAATAAAAAATATATCAAAGCATCAGAACTCAAGTAATAAACTACCTTTCTTTTTAAAAAAATATTAAATTAAATAAAAATTAACACCTATATTACATATAATTAAAAGTATATCAATATTTATAAATAATGATTTGAATTTATTGTAATTAATTAATGAAAATTTTTTTAATTAGCAAGCTTTTTTTTATAAATATATAAAAATAGTTTTAATATTAAATATAAATTTTAATATTATTAATAATTTAAATTTTTAAAAAAAATTTCAATTTTTTAAATTTTTTTTTACAAATACCAATTACTTATCAAATCAGAAAGGTATTAACAAAAAAACAAAAAAATATTAAACTAAATCTTTTTAAAAAACTATTTCTTAATGCAAAAATATCTTTAACAATAGATTATTAGATTTTAATAAATTATTTATCCATTATTATCAATTATTTCATTAACATCAATTAAAAATTACAAAACATTTTATTAAAATTTGAATTAAGGCTTTTTATATCAATTACTAATAATATAAATAATAATAAGAATTTCAGTATAAAATTAATTTTACAAATTAAAAAAATTAATAAAAAATAAATAATGTATAAAAAGAATATATATACCTTATTTAACATACCTAGGTGGATTATTTAACTTATTTATAAGAAATTTATAATAAATTGTCATAGCCACGGCTAAGACATGACAACACCTACCGCCAAAAACACGCTCTCATTCTCTCGCACAATCATTTAAGTTATAATAATCAGCATGTTTGCCTGTTTGATCAATTACCTCTGTTTTGCGCGTCCCATATAACACACACATATCACGTAATCGATATATTAATAAAACAGCATATTAACATATCAACTTGATCAGTTGATATATTATTATATTAACTTATTATATATATTTATATAAAGTACCATCATGTATATAATACTATCGTTCGGATTGATGAATAGTTCTTATTTTTTATTGGTCAATTTAAATATAATATAAATTTATAATTTATTATAATTTTTATTGTTGTTATATATCTTATATATCATTCTTTGATATCATTGTCATACATACTCCACAAGTTCTGAGAATCTGGTATCTTAAAGTGAGAGATTAGTGTTTGGTCAGACGAATTTGATTGAAGTGTAACACTTTAACTAATCCCACTCAGATCTAATAGAAAAGCATATGTATGTCGATAAGTGAAATTGATTTAGAAAATTTCATTCTTTTAGAATATGAGATAATAAATGATGAAGGAGATTGCGCACCTTTTCATAATGTATTCTTTTACTTAAATCAATTTATAGCCAATTGAATTAATTAAATTAATGAATATTTCAGAAGATAATTAAGAGAAGTATCATCTTTATCTGAGCTTGAACTAATTGTAAATTTATTGAACAGAGAAAATGACATTTTTTAAAAAAATGATAAGCTATATATTAATATTGGTATTTAAGTTAACAACAAGCTAACTATACTAATAGAAGAATCTGAGGATGAACTTATGGATATCATTTTTACAAATAACTCAAAATATTTAAGAAATTTAGAAATTGCAACACAGATACTAGAATAGATTATAATAACTATTATTTATACTTAAACTGAAGCATATACTGATGTACTAGAATTTATAAAAGAAAACCTTAAATCACCAGGACCAAATTAACCAAAATTACCATACAAAAGCAAGATACACTCCAAATTTACCCCAAAAAATAAAGGCAAAAGATGTTAACCACTACCACCTGAAGATCCTGACGAGGATCCCAGCGACAACGATTTTACCCTAAATAGTGATGATGAAATTACTAATTATAGGAATAATCGACAGAGCATTTTCTGAAGCAATATTAAACTATTAGAGCCAATCAAATTTAAAAGATCCCCTGTGAAACTTGATCAATTTTTTAGATAGTTTAGTGATATTTTCTACTTTTGACTTAAAAATTATTTTAGCGATGAATATAAAATCTGTTATGCATTTTTTTTTTTTGAAGGAACTGTTTTTAATATTTATAATATTTACCATAAGAAATATGAAGAAAGCACTTTATATTAATGATAATATAAAATCTCCGACATTATTTTTATACTTACTAATTATACTGTATTCACCAGATTCCTCAGATAGATATGTGGATATAAGAATAAGTAAGAAAAAGTTTTATATAAATTCTATAAATTTTGATAGAAAGGATCAACTAGAAGTTATTTTTAAAAACTCAATTAATATATTTTTCTTATTGATTATAATGACGATTAAATATTCTACCATGCGAAAGAAGGACTTAAACCCCAATGAAAATAGGAAGTTATATGGCAAAAAACCATTAACAAGGAATTCACTTATAAAGAAATGCAATTCCTTATTATTGAACTTGACAATGCCCTTTACAAGGATAATAAGGCCAATACCTCACGATTCCGAACCCCAGGACAATTCAACTCGAACTATCAACGACTTCATCAGAATAACCGACCCTATAATAAGGCAAGAAATCAGAATAATTATAAACCTAATTAAAATTAATTAAGGTTTAATAGTAAGTCTCAGAACCAATGGCAATGAAATGGCCAAGGATGGACCCTCAAAACTATTTATGGCCTAGTTCCCATAGAGCTAGGAGCTACTCAGAACCAACACAAATCACAATACAATAAGCCCCCAAAATCCAACAAATTCGTTTATTTTAAATACAACTAGGAAGGATATATAACCAAAAATTGTAAACAGAACCACCCCCAAAAAGAATAGCAACAGAAATAAGTTTATATTATAGATTACAAAAAACTATATGAATAATATAAAACCTATAGCAACTCTGAATATGAAGACGAATATCAGGAGTTTGAACTGGAATAAGAACCTGACAGAACTCTTAATGTCACCACCAATTAAACAATTACAAAGGAAAACTCTCTCAAAACTACTTTTTAACATATTCGCAAAGCTTTAACCAATACTTAAATTAATTAACAAACCCAAAATCAAATATATATCTTAGTAGTAGAACCTAATTTGCAAAAACAAATCCTTATTTTCTGAAAAAATATTCCAACTTTTCAAATAATCTAACCTCAAGAAACTATCACTAAATTTGAAGATATAGAACTATTTAAATAAATCTTTAATTCTAACTTCTTAAATAAAGAATTCTTCACTGAATACTATTAATATAAAAAAGCTATAATAATATAATTCAACAAACTCCCCAAAAAAGAACAAGATCAGATCATTTACAATATTATAAAATAGGAAGAATTATAACAAACAAAAACTATATTTCTTGATTAAAATATTTTTGAAACATCTGATACAGAACAAAAATATATTATATTACTAAAACAATCTAATTTTCTAACAATTGAGGAATATTACTAAATCTGGAATAATCTCTTTTCAAAACAATATTTATGATATATCAGAGACTTAACTCACAATTTAAAACAGGAATATTAGTACCAAAGCAAAATAAAAAGCTGATTCATCCCTAAAAATCCTAGGCCATATCAACCCAAAATTTATTTTAAAAAACAACTCCAAGCCACTTTTAACGAAGAAGAATAACAAGGTACCTCAGATTATGATTCTTACAAAGAAACCTTTACTGAGGAAGATAAACCAGAATGATGTCCTGAAAAATTTTGTAATTAATATTCTTTATCATCAAATGACAATGGATTCTATAAATATTACGGATCTAAAATATAAATATTTGAAATGTATTCCATAGAATGTGGACACTGGAGATGTTACTTATATAGATCATATAAACTCCGTGAAACAAGAAACATCTGTACCTTATGCATAGATAAAATACCTATGGAAAAATACCACTTTGCTGAATGATTTAGACGAAACCCTCATCAACCCCATCAACACTCTACCTACCTCGCTATGATTGATAAATACAGAGCTGAATTCGCTCGAGATTTTAATAACTATTGGATTACGATCGAACGATAAGAAACACCTACCGAGGAACCCAAACATATGATCATCCAAAGTAAATGGTATAGCTATATTAAGAAATGTATGATGTGTGGATAGAAGGCAGAACTCATTGCTTACAAAAAATATCTAAGCATATATGGACACCACACACAAAAATGGATAACTTATACCAATAATCAATTATAAAACAAAATAATCTCTAAATAATACCCAGAAGACAGACCCCATTGGACTACTAATATACCACCTCAAGAACACTCCCCCTCGAAGGCCTCAGCCATCAGCCCAGAAACAGGATTATACCACTTAACTACTCAATCAACACCAAATTTATTAAAGTATTGGTGTATCATTTACAAAACCCCAACATAAAAAAAAATTTTATGAAATATTATTGCTATCACCCATAAAAATTTAAACTAAAAAAACTTCAAACCTTAACATATTTCAAATAGTCCAACTCAAACTTTGTTAAGAAAAGACCTAATAAGATACTCAACCAAATCGTAAAATAACATTTTAATATTTTTTGCATAATCAATGGAAACCTTATTAAAGTTTTTCACTGATAGTGGAGTAAAAACTACTTATATTTTAAAAAATTATGTCAAAAAATATACACTATTTATATCCCTTAAATTAATATATTATAATGTTATAGTATTTAGAGGAAGCTTTTTTGGAATAATTAAATATGAAATTATTATTACTCTTATTATTAATGGATATTTAAAAAGAAGAACAATTAATATCTTTAATTTTAAAAATGATGACTTCATCTTAGGATATGATTGGCTATGGGATCATGATTTTGAAATCAGCTTTTGATCATAAATCATCAAGTTTACCAGATGTAACTGCTAAATCTCTTAGAAATGCTTCAAATTTAGGCTTTAAAAAAAAGAAGTATATTTACGCCTAATAGAATATCTTTCTGATAAAGAAATCTATTATAGATTTTGAAATAAGTTTAACATTTTTAAATGTATATGGATCAAAGCCAAGGATATTTATAAGACTGTTAAGGAAATTATTAAGGATATAATTTCCAGGATCTTAAAATGGATCTTGAAGTGGATCAAAACCTTCAAAAAACTACCTGATGAAGAAGCCTTACCATAATTCAATGAATTCACTTACGAGATATTACTTAAGGAAGGTATTACACCTAAATTCATACCTGTTTATGCTTACACCCAAAAAGAATTAAAAGCTTTTAGAGAATATATCAAAAAAAATTTACGAAAAGGATATATTAAACTTTTGCAGTCTTTAGTAGGATATCCAATTTTATTCGTTTCAAAGAAAAATGGGAAACTACAAATCTGTATAAACTACCAAAGCCTTAATGATATTATTATCAAAAATTGTACTAAATTATCTTTTATTTTAAAATCTTTTGATCAATTACAAGGCGCTATTATTTTTATTAAATTAGATATTATTACTGTTTATGCCAACCTCAGAATAACACTAAACAACATTTGGAAGATAGCTTTTCAATACAAATACAAATTATTCGAATATTTAATCATGTTTTTTGGACTGATTAACACCCCAACATCATTTCAAACTTTTATGAATTATATTTTTAAAAATTACATTGATAAAATATATATTGTTTATTTTGATGATATACTTATCTACAGCAAGAATTTTGGAGAATATTAAAGATATGTTATCCTAATTCTTGAAACACTTAACAAATATAATTTTAAAATTAAACTCAAAAAAATAGAATTTGAAGTAACAGAAATAGAATTCTTAAAAGTTATTGTTATTACTAATAGAATAAGAATGGATTTAAAGAAAGTCTAAGTAATTTAAGATTGGTTAAAATCTGAAACAGTTAAAAATATTTAGTCCTTTTTAAAACTATGCAACTACTACCAACATTTCATCAAATAATATAGTTATATGTTAGTAGCCCTAACCAAACTTACCAAAATAGGAATTAAATTTGATATAACCCCCAGTTGAATTAATGCCTTTAACACATTGAAATAGTCATTTCTTTTAGTATTTATACTCCAATTATACAACCCAAAGTTATTTATCAAAATTGAAACTGATGTTTCAGACGCTGTATTAAATGTATGCCTATGCCAACTACACCCCAACAATAAATAGCACCCCATTGTATATCTATTTTACAAATTCGACGCTACAGAACTTAGATACCCAATTTATAATAAAGAATTAATGGTAATTATTCACACCTACAAAACATGGAGAGTATACTTATAAACAAAAAAACCCTTCACCATATATTCCGACCATAAAAACCTCATTTTTTTTTTTATTATAAAAGAATTTAGTTGATGATAAATCTGTTGGTGGGAACTCCTCAGCAAATATGATATGAAGATTGTACATTACAAAAATAAAGAGAATTCAGGAGCAGACGCTATCAGTAGAAAACCTGACCTAATGGCAGGAGTACAACCAAACAAAGGAGCAATCCTTAAAAAAAAACCATTCAAAGATATTACTATCAACCAAACCCTCAATACCACCTCTCACATAATTGACAACCAATTTACCAAGGAATTGAAGGAAAGCTATAAACAATATCCTATAACCACACAAATTTTATCCAATGATCCTAACACCCCAGAATACTTCACTATTAAAGATGGAGTCATTTTTTTCAGAGATTTCTACTACATCTCCACTAAAAACCTCTAATAGAAACTCATTAAATAATATTATAACACACTTACCCATGGATATTTAGAAATTGAATGAACTTAAAAGCTTTTAATTAAAAATTATTTTTGGTTGTAAATACAATAATATATTGAATAATATATTAAGATATACAATATATGCTGTAGAAATAAATTTAGTTGACATTTATTTTATGGAAAATTATAATTTTATGATGTATTATCTGTACTTTTTCAAATCATTTTTTATGACTTTATCTAAGGAATGCCAAAATCTTGAGACCTACTTACTAATACTATTTATAATGAAATATTAGTCATTGTTTGCAAATTCAGTAAAATAGCAATTTTAGAATTATAAAACTCTAAATGGTTTATGGAAGAATTTGAACAAGTCTATAATAAACAAATATTTAGTTAATATGGATTATAGATTAAACACATCTGCAACAGAGACATCTTATTTTTTAGCAAATTCTGGAACTCAATTAGAAACTAGATTGGAACCAAAATTAATATTGTTAGTAAAGGATATGCTTAAATAGATGGAGTAATTGAATGAATTATTTAGATAATTGAAATGTGGTTACACAATTTCTTAAACATTGTACAGAATAATTGGATTAAACTACTTCTTAGTTTTGAATTCACTTATAATACTTCCAAATATTCAATTATGAAATACACTTTTTATGAAGTACTCAAAAAATGGAATCTAATAACAGTATTTTTATTATTGATACCTAGAGAAATAGTATTTTAAACAAACAAATATGTCAAAAATATGAAAAATTTTTACGAAAATTTATAGAAGGATCTCCAATTTATAATAAAACAAATATCATATTACTATAATAAGAAAAAAATAGAAATATTTTTTTTAAAAAAAAAAAATAAAACATACCTGTTTACCAAATATATTAAATGTAAAGGATGATAGAGTAAAAAACTCAACTATCAGAAATATAAATCTTTTATAATTATCAAAAAGTTTAGCAACAATATATTTAAACTTGAAATCCTAGAACCCATATGCATTCATTGATTATTTCATATCTTACTTTTAGAACCAGTTTCTGAAGGATTAAAAAAAAATCCAAACAATAAAGAATTAGAATTTGAAGATTATATAAAATACAAATTCGAAAAAATCTTAGATGGATTTAATGAAGAAAACAAATATTTTATACAATAGTTATCATTTTATGGATTATAAAACGATTCTTGGATTTTAGAAGATAATATATTTTTAAAAATTATTTAAACTTATTTTAATCAAAATACTATATTACCAACTACAAAACAAAAATGTGGAAGATTAAAAAAGAATCCAATTTTAGACTAAGACTGCAAGAATTCCGAATAATCAAATTCAGAGAAATTTGGAACCAATTCTGCAACCTCACAATTTAACTCTTTTATACCACGAACGGCTTGCTCAGCCTCCAACCTCTCTTGTTCAGCATCCTCAACTACCAATATCCTATCTTTATGAACAATGGCGTTGATATACTTTAATTTAAACTGTTTCAATTCTTTCCTTTTCCTAATAATCCTTGAAGATAGTTCAGCAATCTTCGCTTGAAATTTCGACTATTCAGTTTGCAACCTTGCTTACTCCTTTTCGATATCTTCTAGCTCCCTTTCTTGCAACTTGACTTACTAGCTAATTCTATCCACTGGAAAAAGGCATTAACAGAAGAAGGATAGTACAACAAAAAAAAAAAAAAAAAAAAAAAAACTACCATACTTACAGGAAGTTGCCAGGTAATACAACCAACCCTGTGCCACACAGGTAGAACAACGAATGTATTCCGACATGATAATATACTTATGACTGTTATTGATACAAAACTCATAAGGGAACTGCGCTTCCTCCCCGTTCTTTTCAATACTCTCAGATTGTACTATGCGGTGAGGCCGAGAATTCGGTTCTTGATGATTATTGTTTTTTTGTTTTTGACATTCCGCTGGCATTTGTACTTTTCAGAAATGCGTTGATTGACTTTTTGAATGTTTTAGAAGTTAAGTTTGATTTTACCTACGGTGCGACCTCCGAAGATTCTTATACACCTGTTTGATTACCTAACCCCCTGTATCCCATACGGGATTTTCTTACACAAGAAAAACACACACACGAAAATCTTGTCCAACACAGAGAACCCCTCAGAAGAACTACACCCCACACCCAAATACCCCGCACAGAAAAATCCCCCAAGAGAAACTCTCGCTACAAAAATTCGTATACACGAAAAACACCCCTAAGAATTTGTTACCGAGAAAAAGCCCTCTTTTTGAAAAGGAAGGATAGTGTCATAGCCACGGCTAAGACATGACAACACCTACCGCCAAAAACACGCTCTCATTCTCTCGCACAATCATTTAAGTTATAATAATCAGCATGTTTGCCTGTTTGATCAATTACCTCTGTTTTGCGCGTTTTATACAACACACGCATATTACGTGATTGATATGTTGATAAGGCAGCATACTAACATATTGACTTGATCAGTTGATATATTATTATATCAACTTATCACATACATTTGTATGAAGTACCATCATGTATATAATACTATCGTTTGGATTGATAAATAGTTCTTACTCTTCATTGGTTAACTCAAATATAATACAGACTTATAGTTTACTATAACCTTTATTGTTGTTACACATCTCATATATCATTCTTTGATATCATTGTCATACATACTCCACAAGTTCTGAGAACCCGGTATCTTAGAGTGAGAGATCAGTGTTTGGTCAGACGAATTTGATCGAAGTGTAACATAAATATTAAAATTTTTTTAAATAAATATTTAATATATATTTACAAATATTAAATTAGTTAAAATAATTAATATAATAACAAAATTTACTAAAATACTATTTTTCTATTTGAATAACAATATTTATTAACATTAATATATATTTATATAGATTTATTTTTTAATACAAATTATTATCAGTATAAAGGTTTACAGCTCAGTGTTTATAGCTGGAATGTATATAAGTTTACATAAGTATAATTTATGATCAATTGATTTTAATCTTAATATATTATAAATTTATTTATAATAATATTTATAAAATGGTATATATTAATTTAATTAATATTTTATATATTACTATATTTTAATTTATAAAAAACATTTAAACAATTTATTTATAATATATTTATAATTTAATATTTATAAATTAATTAATTTTATAATTTAAATTATAATAACTAAAAATATATTTATTTTATTATTAAATTATAATATTATAATATTTTTATAGTATAATTAAGTTTAATTATTATAATTATATAGTAATAAGTATTAATTCTTATTTGTATAATATTAATAGTATTATATAATTATAAATATAAAATATATAATAACATTTATAAAATTAAAAATCCAATATTTTTAATTAAAAAAATAGTTATAATTTACAATTTTAATTAAAAACAATTATAATTTATAATTATAATCCAATTATAACTATAAATATAATAATTTATAATTATAATCCAATTATAACTATAAATATAATAATTTTATATTTATAAAACTATAATACTTTATTATATTAATTTTAATATTATTATTATAATTATAGATTATATTATTATGCCCGACTGACTAGTCGGGGTCCATTACTACGCGGAAGGCTGGCCTCAGCGGAACCCTTTTGAAAATGTGTTACCAAGCAAACTTGCTTATTTAACACTTATTCACAACATATCCCTCTATCTTAAGAAATTTGTAATGAGATTGGTAGTAATGAATTAACTTGATAAACAAAATTCTCACAAAAAAGAACAAAAAAAAACAACAACAATAATACAGAATACAAAAGCAAAAAAATTTGAGTATCAGTCGGGTTTAAGTGCTTGCGAAGCAAGCCTTCTAGTTAAATAATAAATTTAAAATTTTATATTACTTTTTTAATTTAAAATTATAGAATTTTATAATTAATATATAATTTATTTTATAATTTTAAAAATATAAATATAAATTAAAGTACTTAACTAAATTTTTTTTATTTTAAATTTATTAATATATATATATATATATATATATATATATATTTTAATTTATATTTTTTAACTTATTTCTCCACCACTATTACTACCTTTTAATTATTATAATAAATATTTTTATTATATTTGATATTAATTAATATAATATTATTATTATAAATTTTAATTTATATATTTATACTTTTTAGTATTAATACTATTTTAACAAATAATATATTTATATCATAATTTTAAAATTACAAAATAATAAATATATTTTTTATATATTAATAAATATTTTATATACTTAATATAAATTACCAATTTCAAACTATATTATTAAAATAAAAAAATTAATTTATACAATAATATAATTAATTAAAATATTTAATACATATGATTTTAATATTCTTTATATTATTTATAATCCTTCACAATTTATAATTATATTAAAAAATTTATAAATTTACTAAATTATAATTTCCCAAACTTATTTATAATTTATTTTTATTTTTGTTGATATAATATTATATATGATAATCTTCTTTTTTTCTTATATTATAATATTATTACAGAAATATTATAAAAATTTAATAATAATATAAGTATATAATAATTATAATATTCATACACATTTAAATATAAAATTTTTATAAGCTTAATTAGTAATTTTAGCAAATACAAATACAAATAATAATACAAAAACTATATAAATATAAGTTATCACTACAATTAATATAACATATAATATACTTAGCAGTACTACCAATTTTATAAAATATAATAACTTAATTAGTATAATACCATAGTTAAATTTTTTTTTTATTATAATACATTTTAAATAATATTATTTTTTATTTTCATCTTTTTTTTATAGTTTTATTTATATTATTAATAAATTTTATAAATAAAAATATAATTTATACTAAAACTTATCTATTTAAGTAAATTTATATGTATAATATAAAAATGATAAATTTTAAGTAATAATAATTTTATTATAATATTTATTAATAACTCATTTATATTATAATATTTTAATCTAAAAATACTAAATTTGATTTTTTTACAAATTTAAAAATATTATATTTTATAATATTTAATTTTTTATTAATTATTATTAATTTTATTTATATAACTATAATATTAACTATATATAATATTACAAAAAATAAAAGTAATATTATATTTAATTATAATAATAATAAAATTTTTTGATAATACCTTTTATAATTAATTTTTTTTGTTTTTAATTATATTAAATATAATTACTTTTTATTTTAATAATAGATTTTGTAATTATAATTTAAAGCATATTTTTTTATAAAATAATATTATTTAGTAAATATAATTATTTAAATATAAATATTTAAATATAAATTTAGATATTATATTTTCATATTTGTAAATTTTAGTATTGTAAAGGATCAGCCGTACCACTGCGGTAAAGGACCAAAACGGTAATTACAGAGAGGTAGCGGTATACGGTATATATCGGTTATATGTAAACCGTTACAAGTATAATTAATATTATTATATTTTTTTAATATTAGAAAAAGATTTTTTAAATCAATTTTATTATAATTATAATATAAAAATTATTAATAAATGTTAGTAAAATATTGATAAATTTAAATAATAGTTTTTTAATATTTTTTTTATAAAAATATTATCCTAATTTTAAAATTATATAAATTAAATTTGGTTTATTTTTATAAATTATATATTTAAATTTATAAAAATTTATCTAAATTTATTATCTAATAAATTAAATTGGTTTAGTATATTTTTATAATAATTTTTTTAATCTAATTATATTTTTATAAAAATATAAGTATTTATTTGCTTAATTTTTTATTATTTTAAATAAAAATTTTAAGTTTGTAAAAATACAATTAAAATTTTTATTTTATAGGTAAGATATTTATTTAAATCTATATAATAATTTTAATAATAATAATATAGTTATATTGTTAAAAATAATATAACTACTAAATATTATAATAAGGATTTTTTTAAAAAAAACAAGTAAGTATTTAAAAATATAATTTTAATATTTAATTAATAAATTTTTAAATCTAAAAATAAAGTAAATACTAGTAATATATATATTATATATAAATTATTAATATATATATTTCAGTATAATGGACTTTATAATATTATTTATATCTTTTTATTATAAACCTAATTTTATATAATATTTCTATATTTATATACTTTTTAGTAAAAATCTAGTATATATTTAATAATTTAGTATTTTCCAATACTTTTAAAAATATATTTTATATTTTATTATTGAGTGATATTATTTTTTTTTGAATAGTATTTAATTAGTTATTTCTTTTATTACTAATTATTATTTTTTTTATAAAATTAGGATAAATTTAAGTCTATAAATATATTTTTTATAATTATAAATATAGCAATCTCAGCTTCTTTCGAATATTATAAATATTTATTTTTAAAACTAATAACAACTATAATATATATATAATTTTTTATATTTTTTAGTTTATTACTACATCTTAATATAATAAGATCTTTTATCAATTCTAATATAAAGATATTAAAATTTAATATTTATTTAATTATTATAATAAGTTTTTATAATTATAATTATATTTTATATTATTAAAAAAATGGAAAATTTGTAATAATTATAAATTTTAATTTTTATATTAATTTTTTTTTTAATAATAAAATATTAATATATTTGTCATAGCCACGACTAAGACATGACAACACCTGCCGCCAGAAATACGCTCTCATTCTTTTGCATAATCATTTAAGTTATAATAATTAGCATGTTTGCTTGTTTGATCAAATTATCTTTGTTTTGCGCGCTTTATGTAATATACATATATTATGTGACTGATATATCAATCAAAACCATATTAATATATCATTACTATTTATATAAAGTATTGTTATGTATATAAGATTATTATTAAAACTGATGAATAATTCTTATTTTTTATTAATTAACTTAAATATAATATAAACTTATAATTTACTATAACCTTTATTGTTGTTATATATCTCATATATCATTCTTTGATATCATTATCATACATACTTTATAAGTTTTGAAAACCCAATATCTTAGAGTAAAAAATTAGTGTTTGATTGAATAAATATAATTGAAGTATAATACTTTAACTGATTTTATTCAAATCTAACAAAAAAAGCATATATATGTTAATAACAGAATTTGATTCTAAAAATTTTATTAAATTAGAATATGAGATAATAAATAACAAAGAAAATTATGTATCCCTTTATAATATATTTTTTTATTTAAAGTAATTTATTGCTAATTGGATTAACCAAACCAATAAATACTTTAAAAAATAGTTAAGAAAAGTATCATTTTTACCTAAACTTGAATTAATTATAGATTTATTAAACAAAAAAAATAATATTTTTTAAAAAAACAATAAATTATATATTAATACTAGTATCCAAATTAACAATAAATTAGTTATATTAATAGAAAAATCTAAAGATAAGCTTACAAACATTATTTTATAAATAATTTAAAATATTTAAAAAATTTAAAAATTATAA
This sequence comes from Orbilia ellipsospora, assembly GCA_036971675.1. Taxonomy (NCBI): domain Eukaryota; kingdom Fungi; phylum Ascomycota; class Orbiliomycetes; order Orbiliales; family Orbiliaceae; genus Orbilia; species Orbilia ellipsospora. The sequence continues at coordinate 31,750 of JAVHJO010000021.1, forward strand.
TATAAATATTAGAATAAATTATAATAATTATTATTTATATCCAAATTAAAATATATATTAATGTATTAAAAAATTATGAATTTATAAAAGAAAAATTTTGGATTATTAAATTAAATTAATTAAAATTATTATATAAAAATAAAATATATTTTAAATTTGCTTCTAAAGATAAAAACAAAAGATATTAACTACTATTATCTAAAAATCCTAATAAGGATTTTAATAATAATAATTTCATTTTAAACAATAATAAATTTACTAATCATAAAAATAATTAACAAAGTACCTTTTAAAGTAATATCAAATTACTAGAATTAATTAAATTTGGAAAATCCTTTATAAAACTTGATCAATTTTTCAAATAATTTAGTAATATTTTCTACTTCCAATTTAAAAATTATTTTAATAATGAATATAAAATTTGCTATATATATATATATATATATTTTAAAAAAAATTGTTTTTAATACTTATAATATTTATTATGAAAAATATAAGAAAATTATTTTATATTAATAATAATATAAAATTTTAATATTACTTTTATACTTATTAATATATTATATTGTATTTACCAAATTCCTTAGATAGATTTGCGAATATAAAAATAAATAAAAAAAAAGCTTTCTATAAATTTTATAAATTTTGATAAAAAGGATTAGTTAGAAGTTATTTCTAAGAATTTGATTAATATATCCCTTTTATTAATTATAATAATAATTAAATATTTATATAAAAAAAAGACTTAAATCCTAATAAAAACAAAAAGTCATATAACAAAAAACTATTAGTAAAGAATTTATTTATAAAGAAATACAATTCTTTATTATTAAATTAGATAATATTTTTTATAAAAATAATAAAACTAATAATTTATAATTTCGCACTCTAAAATAGTTTAATATAAATAATTAAAAATTTTATCAAAACAACCATTATAATAAAATTAGATAACCAAGTATTTATAAATTTAATTAAAAATAACTATAATTTAATAATAAACCTTAAAATTAATAATAATAAAATAGTTAAAAATAAATTTCTAAAACTATTTATAGATTAGTTTTTATAAAGTTAGGAATTATTTAAAATTAGTATAAACTATAATATAATAAAATCCTAAAATTTAATAAATTTATTTATTTTAATTGTAATAAAGAATAATATATAATTAAAAACTATAAATAAAATTAATCTTAAAAAAAATAATAATTTAAATAAGTCTGCAAGTAGGTAATTAGTTAGAAAATTAAAATCAAATTTAGATAATATTATTAATTTCAATTTTGAAAATATGTATAAAAAAATTAACAATTATTTAAAAAATAAAGAGATGGTGTATAATTTTATAACACATATAATTATAACAATATTATTAATTAATATTTTTTTACTAATATTTAATAAGGAATTGGCTTAATTAAAATAATGTTTTAGAATAATTAATTTAGTAAATTATTATATTATATATTTAGTAAAATTATTAAAATTTAATATAGTATTAATTTTTATATTATAAGTTTCATCTAATATTATTATTAGTAATTAATAATTTTTTATTTTAAATAAAAATATTAATATCTTAATTAAAAAAATAAAAAAAATATGTATAGTTAATATAGTTTAACACTAATAAATAAATGTTTTAAAAGAATATAGTTGTTTTATTTATGCTAACTAATTTTTTACTAAACAAAATAGTTTATTAAGGTTATATT
>JAVHJO010000022.1:0-25051 GCA_036971675.1 Orbilia ellipsospora
AAATTGTAATTTTAATTTTTATAACTATTTTTTTATATTTTTTAATAGATATAATTAAATTATTTTTAAATTATATATACCTAAATATATTAAATTTGATATAATTATTAGATTTAAATATAGATTTTAATTTATAAATCTAATCACTTGTATCTAAATCAATATACTATATAATTTTAAAATTATTAAATTTAATAATTTTTTTAATATTAATTTTATATATAATTATTATATCATAAAACTCAAAAATAAAAAATAAAAAACAGCTTTCTTTTTTTTCTATTTTGGAAATATTAATTCTAAATATAATTTAAAATAACAATCCTTTAAGTAATTTATACACCCACAACTACTATAAAATAAATAATTTTTTTTTTTTTTTTTATTTTAAAAACATACTACCAATACTAATACCAAAACCTTTACTTTATATTAATATATAACTTTTTATTTACAAATCTTTATTCTATTTATTTTCTACACCTATATTACATTTAAATTTATATTTATTATTTTTAAATATCACTATAGCTATAAAATTATCCTTTTAATAACTTTTAGATAGTAAAAAATTATTAAAAATTTATAATCTTAGTTTCTTAATTTTTAATAATATAATTTTATAAAAACTTTGGTTATTAATATACTTAGTAATATTTAAAAAAATAAAATTACAAAATTTTTCAATAATAAATACATTTATATCATCAAAAATATTATTTGCGAATTAAATAACAATATAAATATATAAATAATTTCTACTACAATTATTAATTACACCATTTTATAAAATTAAATTATGAAAATGAGGTAAAAAAAAAATTGGTTCTCTCTTTTTATATCTAAGTAATTTTTTAAAAATAACATATTATAACTATATAAGTATTAAATTAATAAATTAAATATTAAAATTAAAAAAATAATATTTAAATACATTTATAATATTTTAAATATTTAATCTATACTTAAACAAATTTATTATTTTTTTTAAAATAATTTTATAAAAATATTATGAATATCTTTATATACAAATTCTTAAATAATAATATTTATTATAATTTTAACAACATTATACTTATTCATTAAATTAATATTAACAATATCTATAATCTCAACAACAATTTAAAAATCTCCACCTTCCATAATAATAAAAATAATGAATTGTAAAATTATAAAAATACCAATTAATATAAATACTAATATATTTTTAACAAATTAAAAAAAATAATACCTATATTATATATATATATTTAATATTTATTTAATTTTACTTTACTATACTTAATAATTACTACTATTAATAATAAAAATAAAATACATTAAAAAAATAATAATCATCATTATAAAAAATATAAAAATATAAAATATACAATATTATTAAATATAAAATAAAATTATAATTTAAAAATTATCTTAAATAATTAAATACATTTTCAACTATAAATATATAAAAACAATTAAATAATTATAAACAAATAACAAATTCATTTTTTAAAAATCAGAAACTAATACTAATAACATATAAAAATTTATAACTCAGTATTTATAACTAGAACACATATCTATATAAGTATAATTGATGATTGTGATTTTAACACATTGTAGATTTGCTTATAATAGTATTTATAGGGTGGTACGTATTGATCCGCCTTGTACGTATACCGCTACATAATCATTTTAAATAGAAATAATATATTATATATTATTAAAATTACAATTTCAATTTTTATAACTATTTCTTTATACCCCTTAAGTATAATTAAATTGTCTTTAAATTATATATAAATATATCAAATTTAATATAATTATTAAATTTAAACATAAATTTTAACTTATAAATTTAATTACTTACACCTAAATCAATATACCATACAATTTTAAATCACTAAACTTAATGATTTCTCTAATATTAGCTTTATACATGATTACTATATTATAAAGCTTAGGAACAAAAAAATAAAAAATAACTTTCTTTTTTTTCCATCTTAAAAATACTAATTCTAGATATAATTTAAAATAATAATTTTTTAAATAATTTATACATTTATAATTATTATAAAATAAATAAATTATCTTTTCTTTTATTTTTAAAATATATTATTAATAATAATACTAAAATTTTTATTTATATTAATATATAATTTCTTATTTATAATTAACTTTTTATTCTATTTATCTTTTATATTTATATTATATTTAAATTTATATTTATTATTTTTAAATATTATTATAATTATAAAATCATTCTCTTAATAACTTTCTAATAATTATTAAAAATTTATAATCTTAATTTTTTAATTTTTAATAATATGATTTTATAAAAACTCTCATTATTAATATATTTAATAATATTTAAACAAAATAAAATTATAAAACTTTTTAATAATATATATATTTATATTATCAAAAATATTATTTACAAACTAAATAATAATATAAATATATAAGTAATATTTACCACAATTATTAATTATACCACATTTATAAAACTAGATTATAAAAATAAATAAAAAAAATTAAAAAAAAATTAATATTTTTTTTTCATATTTAAACAATTTTTTTTAAAGTAATATATTATAAATATCAAAATCAATAAATTAAATATCAAGATTAAAAAAGTAACATTTCAATATATTTATAATATTTTAAATATCTAATTTATACCTTTACTTAAATAAATTTATCATTTCTTTTAAAATAAATTTTATAAGAATATTATAAATATTTTTATATATAAATTCTTAAATAATAATATTTGCTATAATTTTAATAGTATTATACTTATCTATTAGATTAATATTAATAATATTTACAATTTTAACAAAAAATCTAAAAAGTTTCCACTTTCTATAAATAATAAAAATAATAAATTATAAAATCATAAATAACATGGGGCGGGTTGGGTCGGTTTTTGGATATTAGAAACAACCCACGGTTTGGGTTTAAAACCCATTGAAAATATAAAAAACCGCTTTACCAAAAAACCATATAGTTACAAAAAAAATAATTATATTTAAATTAGATTAATTTATTTATGGATTTAAGTATTTTCTGCTTAAACCTATATATAAAATAATATTTTCATTTTTATTATTTAAATCAAAAGTTGAAAGGCTTAAAATATTAAATTAAGTATTTCTAAAGTAAATATAAAAAAATAAAATAAAAATTAATTATATTAAGCTGTTTTAGTTTAAAAATCTGTAATTATGCTTAAATTTTATTTTTTACTATTAAGTATACTCTAAATAAACATTATTATGTTCTACATCGAGGTTTCATTTTTTAACAATATTAAATTTTTAGTTTTTAAATTTTTTGCTATTTTCTTAAAGAATAATTCCAATTTATAAAAGCTTTTTTATAATCATAATAGTTTTAATAGTTTTAGAGTATATGCAAGATTTTTTTTAAGTTATAATATTTTTAGCTTGGTTAAAAACTTGTTTTACATTAATAAAAATAATTTACATATTAAATATACTATTTATAATAATACAAAATATCACTATTTATATATTTTTTATTAATTAATTAACAAAAAATCTATTTCAACCTATTAAAAGAAAAACTTAAAATTAAACTATTTTATATGTAAAGTAACAATAAATAAAAATACTGTTTTTAAATTTATAACTAATTAACATAAAGTTCAGCTTCATTCAAATTTTCATTATTTTCTATTAATTTAAAATGACTAATAATTTAATAATCTGGTTTAGAAAAGAAAATACTGTAGAGCTTTTTATTTAAATTAGGTGACCAAGAATAAAAAAGTTTTTAAAAATTTTAAACTATTTGATAGTGTTACTTAATATTTCTTTATATACATAATTTTTTTTATAATATTGCAAGAAATTGTTATAATATTTAATTTATAAATTAAAAAATAATACTAAAAGTATATAACCTACTTTTTTCATTATCAATTTTATTATAATACTCATTTAACTTCTTTTTATAGTGTAAAAAAGGATTTTTAAATAATTTTTTTTTAATTGTTATATATTAGCTAATTTTTTTAAATATATTTTTTCCAAATAATTAAACAATTTATTATAAATATATTAAATATTATATACCTTAGATTATTTCAATTTAAAAAAATATTTATAAATTTATAAAACAACTGAAGAATTTTAATTATAAATCAAATATACTGAAATTTTTTTAGTAAAAATATAATAGTTTGAATTTTTATTTTTTGGCAACTGAATTTAGTTTTTAATAATAGGTGTATAAAACAAGTTAATATACAAAAAAATAGATTTTTTAACAAATTGGTGTATTTGAAAGTAATCTGATAACTAGGATTAATTTAATTATATCAATTTTTTTTTTATAATTATTTTTAAATTTTGGGTTTAAGCTGAATAAATTTAAATTGTTTAAATTTAGTGAAGTTATAAATTACTTGACAAAGTATTTAAATTTATATTTATAATAATTATACCCTTTTTAATCATTTTTTATTATAAAAAGTTAATATTATTTTATAAATAAAAAAATTTATTATAATGATGAAATATAAACAGTAAATCCTGTAATTTATCTAATTCCTTAATACAGGATAGTTTTTTATTAGGGTTAGAAAAAAATCCTTTAATACTACTAATAAAAGTATTCATAGTTAATTGAATAATATAAGTAATATAAGGTAAATAATTTTGCTTTTTATTTAAATGAGGTAAAGTTTAATTGTTATATTTACTAGATTTTTGTTTAATTGCTAAATTTTATTTTTATTAAAATTGCTATTGATATTTAATAGCTTTTGGTCTTTAAAATATTGAGTAAGCTTTTTAACCATGATTTTATTATTATTAGTGTTATCAATAGTGATAATTTATCCATTAAATTATAATTTTTGATGGTGATAACTTTAATAATATAAGTACTAATGTGCCTTTTAGTTAAATGCTTAAACTTAATTAATGTTTTTTGTAAATCCTAGGTATCATTGATTTAAAATGCTATAATAGTAATAAATGTTATTTTATTAAAAAAAGTTTAAATATTTTTTTTAAAAAAAGAGATACTTTCTGATTAATTAAAATCCTCTTTTTAAAAATATTTTTAATATCCTTCAACTAATTTTTAAATATAATTTTCAATTTTTTAGCAAATAGCATCTTAATATCTGGTGATAATATATACAAAAGATTATAAAACTATTGATTATCAAAAAATTAAAATAAAATATTATTATTTATTATTAGTTTAAAAAGCAATTATTTATAATTTTATTTTTAAAAATTTTGACTGTTTATTTTTCTAGTAATTTAAAAATTTTAAATAAAATTAAAATTTTTTTATATATAGAATAATATTAAATTACTTAGAATAAAATATTATTTATTATATTAAGTTTAGTAAATGAAGAGGTAATTAATCTTTGTTTAATTTTTTTAAATATCTGTTTATAGATACTAAATACTCTTTTATAGAAGATATCCCTGCTATTATAAAAGTGTATAAAAAGTATTTCACAGATAAAGCACAAAACATGTGGTTTTTTTGGTATATCTACAAACAATCTTTTCAAAATCTTACTAAATAGAAGAAATTTTTATAAATTTAAAATCTGGGATTTAATATAATTTATTTTTTTTTTGTTGTTTACCAAGTTTTGATCTAATTGTTACCAATTTTTAATTTTTTCTTTAATTTAAATTATAAAAATAATAATTTTATAGTTAGCTGTCAATTAGAGGTTAACAAATAAATCAGAAGTCGTAAGTTTAATTTAGGAAGATATATTTAATATTTTTTTTTAAAAAAAAATGATAGTTACAAAAAAGGTGATAATCATAAAAAAAAAAAAAGAAGTATTTTTATTACAAAATTAAGCAGTTCTAATAATATTAATAACTTAATCTAGGCTGGTTTGGATCATTTTAAGTCGGTTTAAGTCAGTCTAATTTGCTTTAATTTCTTTTATAATATTTATACATTACTTTACTTATAAAATAACATATAAAGTAACATATAAAATAACATTTTTTTTATTATAATTTTAAAAAGTTAAAGGTATAATAAGTAAATTTTGGTTATTTCAGCTAAAATCTAACTTATTTCTATAAAAGATATTGAAATATTAATATATTATTTTTTAAATATATAAAAATATTAATATTAATATTTTTAATTTTTAATTTTTTAATTTAAATATTTTATATCATCATTATTATTTATAGATTTTTTAGTTTTATTTATTAAATTTATATTATTTTTATTTATATTATTTTTTTATATCTTTTTTTTAAAATTTTCTCATTGATTTAAATGTTTGTTCATTTTTGATTATTAATTTTTCAAAAATTTTTCAAATATATTTATATTTAAAAATTTATTAAAATTAGTTTTAAAAAAAATTGTTCTTCTTACTTAAATCAAATTTCTTTTTTTTAAACTTATTTAATAAATAACCAATCTTTTAAATCGGATTTTTTAATTAAAATGGAAATATTTTTTTTTTATTAAAAGAAAATAATGAATTATTAATTTTTTTTTTTTTTAAATTTTTAAATCACATAAACTCCAGTTATTTTATTTTATAAATATATATTTAAATATTTTTTAACCTATTTATTAAAATTTATTTTTTAATTAACACTAAATTTTTAAAATTTAAAATTTTTTTCTAGTCTTTATTTAACAGCAGATTTTTTGTTTCACAAATTTATTTTTAATATTTAATTTTATTTTATTTTACTTATTTCTCTAAACTTTCTTTAACAAGTGGTATTTAGAGAAGATAGATTGGTTTTTTTAAATAATATTTTGAGTATATATGCTTTTTATCACGGTTTTGATTAATTTTAATATAAAAGAAATTTAATTTATTTAAGAAATTTAAATATATAAATCTATTAGTAAAGTAAAAAAAATAAAATTTTATTGTAAATCACACCCTTTTTATAAATCTAGTTAAGCTTCTTTTACTTTTATTTTAATTAAAAATATTATATAATTTACCCGAAACAGTTTTTTTATTATTATAAATAAATTAATATTATTTATTTTTTATACTAATCTTTGTGTTATTAATACAAAAATGTTTTTTTGGTATTATATATCAAAAAATAAAAAATTTCAAATTAAATATATGTAAATTCATGCTAATATAGGTTTGTAATATAGGATTTTGTAATATGGGATTTTATATTTAGTAAATAATTAATATTAATTGTTTTAAATATAGTTTTTTGTATTTTTTGAACAAAGAGATGGGTTGTACTATATTGTTTATAATATATTGTATTTACAAAATCTAAAATTACCTAATATTTAAATAAATCTAAATTTATATCTTTATTATATAAATAGAATATCAATTTACTTTTAATATTTTAAATATAAATATTATATATCTTTTTGATAAATTTATTTATAATAAATATTAATTCTTTATTATTTAATAATAAATAAATTTGTAATTTATATAAATAAACAAATAATTATATATAAAAATAATAGATTATATCATTTTGTCATATATATTTTAATTTTTAAAACTGATAATATTTAATTTAATTTTTGATATTTTATAATAATATGTTTTTTAATTTATTTCTGTAAAATTATAATTTGTAAAAATTATAGCATTTAATTTTTAGTATTCTCAGAATCTGATATTTTTATTTTTTTATATAATAATAATAATAAAATTAATTATATATAAAATTATATTATTTAAATATTTAATTTCTTATTTTTATTAAAAAAATTTGTATATTATATAAAATAATATTAATAATTTTTATCAAATTAAAATTTCTTATTAATAACTATCAATTTTTAGATAATTTTTAATTTAACAAAAAAATTATCTAGCAATTCTTTATAACCCAAACCAACTCAACCCATATTGTACTTTAATCATAAAGATAACCAGTACAAATATTAGTATATCTTTAATAAATTAAAAAAGATAATATTCATAATATATATACATATTTAATATCTATTTAATTTTATTTTATTATATTTAATAATTATTATTATTCGTAATAAAAATAAAACACATTCAAAAAATAATTATTATTAAAATATAAAAATATAAAATATATAATATTATTAAAAATAAAATAAAATTATAATTTAAAAATTATTTTAAAAGATTAAATACATTTTAATTATAAATATATAAAAACAATTAATTAATTATAAACAAATAATAAATTCATTTTCTAAAAATTAAAAATTAATATTAATATATAAAAATTTACAACTCAATATTTATAACTAAAACATATATATAAATATAATTAATGATTAATTAATTATAATCTCAACACATTATAAATTTATTTATAATAATATTTATAAAATAATACATATCAACCCAGCTGACACCTTATACGTATACCACTACAATTATCTTAAGAAATCTGATAAAAAATTATATAAATATAATTAAATTAAATTATAATAGTTTTATTTTAAATTATAATTTAAATATTATCTTTATAAATTAATATAATTTTTTTATAAAAAAAATATTTAATGGTATTTAATAAAATTTTTATTAGAAATAAACTAAAATTACACCACCATTTTCTAATACCATAAAAATATTTAAATTTTATAATCAATAAATTTATTTTAATATTAAAAAACTTAATTGAATCATTATTATTTATTTTTTAAATTTCCAGAATATTTATATAAATAATTTATATTATTTTAAATAAAAAAGAAACTAATAATATTATCTAAATAAAATATTTAAATTTTAATATAAATAAAAATTAGAATTACATTTAAAAGTCTTAATAAATTAAAAAAAATAATAAAAATAAATTAACAAATTTTCAATATTTAGTTATAGATAAAAAAAATTTATGATTATTAATTACTCTTTATATTTTTTTGATTTATTTTCTTCTTAACTTTTGTAAGTTTTGCTTTTTTTTACTTTATTTTTGAATAAAAACTCCTGAAGTCTTTTATAAGACTATTATTAAAAATAAACCTTGGAATATAATTATTTAAAATCATATATTCTAAAACAGTTTTTATATCTTTATATTTTTTAAAAATTTTTTAAACAAATTTTTTTAAATTAATAAAAACCAACTTTACTGGATTATTATTAATTAGTTTCAGATTTTTAACATTAATTTAATTATTAATAAATATTATATTTTAACAAAACCGAAATAAATTAATTTTACGATTTTAGAAATAAATTTCTTTTTTTATTCAATACTAAGATTTTTTTAACCAATTTACTCTTATGCACCATTGGTATAATGTAAAATATTAAATTTATAATTTGAAAAACTAGCAAAATCTGCTATCTTACAATTGTTATTTTTCTTTCTCACCTTTCCTAGAAAATTTGGGTTTACTATTTTCATCACTTTCATCACTTTCATTATTTCTATTATTTCTATTATTTTTGCTATTTTTTTATTGTTTTTATTATTGGCTATTATTAGATTTATAAAGTCCGCTAGTTTTACAACCTGGTAGATCAATTTTTTAGTTTAAATAGCAGTTAAATAATTAGTAATAGTTTACTAGTTATTATTTGGATATAAAAACTTTAAATCTAATTTAGTTTATATATATAAATTAATGTTTTGTAATAGATTTTCAATATCTTATAAAAACTTACTATTTAAATTAATTTTAAAAATTATTTTATATATAAATAAAACCATAAAAAATAACTTAAAAAAATACAAATAATATATCATAAAATTATAATTTCCCATAAAACAAATCTCAGCTAAATTTATTTTTATAATACATATCACAAATTTTAATATATTATTTAATATATTATCACATTTATAGTTAAAAATAATTTTTAATTAAAAATTCCTAAATTTATTTAATTTTTAAATATTTATAGGCTAAAATATTATAATATTATTAAATAAATTTTTATTAAAAATTTTTAATCAAAATATAATAAAAATTTTAAAAAAATTATTCTATTTTTCAATAATAAAATATTTTAAGCAATTAAAATCATTAAAAAAAATTTAAATAATTATAAAATATCATTTATAACTTTCTTTCAATTTTCAAATAAATTAATTATCAATTATATAAAAGGTAACATTAAAAATTCAATTAATATTTTCGAATAATTTTCTTTTAGAAATTACTTCTTAATCTAGTTATATTCCTGCCATTAAATCAAATCTTTTATTAATAACATTAATTTCTAAATTTTCTTTACTTTTATAATATACAATTTTTATATCATATTTACTAAAAAATTCTTACCAACAAATTTATTGTTAACTAAATTCCTTAATAATAAAGAAGAATATAAAATTCTTATAATTAAAATATATAATAAAAATTTTTTTATTTATAAATATATTTTTTATATTTTATAAATATAAACAATTATTATTAATTTTTATTATAAATAGGATATTTAAATTTTATAATATCAAATTTATAAAAAAAATATATAATAAAATATTATTTATTATTATAATATAATTGGTATAAATATATATCTAATACAATGCAATATCTAAAATATTAATTTCAATTTTAATAAATAATTTTAAATTATATAATTAAAATATAAATACTAAGAGAAATAATTGTTTTAATATATTGAAAACATTAATTCAATTAGGGGTCATATCAAACTTAATTTTTATTTTGGTAAGCTCAATAAAGCTACTAATATATAACTATATTATTTAATAAAATATCAATAATAATTATATAATTTTAAAAAAAATTAAATATTTTTGATTATTTAAAATTCTAATTAATTTTAAATTGTTTATACTTTTTTAAATTTATTTTAATTTTATTAATAATAATTATAATTTTTAAAAATTCTGTTTTTATTATTTTAAATTTTATTTTTTTAAATTTAATTTTAAGATTATATTTATTAAATACTTCAAAATTAGGATAATATGTTTTTAATGTTTTTTGAAATCTTTACTATAAATTATTTAAATACTTAGTTATATTTTTTAAATTAACCAATACCCCAACTTCATTCCAAATTTTTATAAATTATATTCTTAAAAATTACATTAATAAAATATATATTGTTTATTTTGATATTATACTTCATATCTACATCAAAAAACAATCTTCTAAATATTTTTTAAAATTATTCTAAAATTAACATATAACAATATCTAATTTAATAAAAATAATAATATTTTAAAATTAATTAAATAATTTTAAAATTAAAAAAATCTATTACAATCTTTAATAATAATATTATTAAAATTTTAATAGTTTATATAAATTCATAATTTTCTATTTTTTTTTAAAATAAATAAAATTAAATGTTTTACTAAAAATATAATAGTCGAATATATTTTTTATATAAATTTTTTTAAATATATTTTTTTAAATATTTTCAACTCTTTTTAAGTACAAATATAAATAAATATAAATTTAAATATAATATCTTTTTTAAAAGGAATTTTATAAGTGAATTTATTAAATTATAATAAAACTTCTTCATTAAATAGTTTTTTAAAAGTTCCAATTTATTTAGGAATTTATTTCAAAATTTTGGAAATTGTATTTTTAATAATTTTTTTGATGGTTTTATAAATATTTTTGGCTTTGATTTATACATATTTAAAAATATTAAATTTATTTTAAAATCAATAGTAAATTTCTTTATCAAATAAATATTCTATCAATCATAAGTATACTTCTTTTTTTAAATTTTAAATTTAAAAGATTTTTAAAAAATTTAATAATTGTATTGAGTGATGGTTTATAATTGAAAACTGATTTTGGGGTTATAATTAATCATATTCAAAAATAAAATCATCATCAGCAAAAAAAAAAAGTCGTAGGACGGCTGACAGCAGACGTCAAACGCCTTTTAAGTATTACAACAGCAAAACATCAGAACGGCAGATTGATTCTGGACCATATCAAAAACTTCATCTATAATATATATAAATAGATTTAGAATTACTTTAATGTATCTGAAAATAATCACTATACAACTTCAAAAAAATATAAAATAATTAATTATTTATAATAAAAGTGATTAAAAAAAACTATCTTTATAAAAATAAATATAAAATAATATAAGATTAATATTTAATAATTTTAATACATCTAACAATTATTGTTTAATATTTTTTATATATCAATACATATATAAAATTATATTTTAAATAAATTAGTATTTATATTTATATTTTAATTATTTTAAATAAATCAATAATAATTTATTCCTTAAAATATTTTTATTATTAAATATGCTTCTAGTATTGGTTTTTCAACATCTATAACCAAATATATTAAATCTAAAAAAATACTCAATTTTAAATATTTAATCTATTAAACTACTATTTCTATATATTGATTATTTTAAATAAGTTATTTATTATTTAATTTTCAAAATATTTTTTCTCTTAAACAGATTTTTTTTGTTAGTTTTTTCATGTTTTTTATTAAATGTAGAAAGACTATTAGTTAATTTATTTTTTTGATATATAATAAATCAATTTTTTTTATTAAATTATTTGATTATTTTTTTTATATTGATTGTAAAATCTTGAAAATATTCTTTATATATATTAGTTTACACTAGTTTTTGTAAGTTTATAAGTAGATATTTTAAATCTATTAATTACTTATAAAATTTTTATTATTATTTTTCCTTAATTTTATTGATATTCCATATATTCTTTTTCTTTTATTGAATTTAAAAAAAATATTTTGAAAAATTTTTACTCCATCCTTTTAAAATTTATTAATAAATTTTATAAATCTGGTCAAAAACTTAATTTAAATATATAAATTGAGGTAGTGATAAAAAATTAGTATTAGTTCCATCGCTAGATTTTGATGTATAATACAATATAAATTTACAATTTCAATTTTATTAATAACTATTCTTAACCAATTTTAAAATTCCAAATTTGTAAAAATCAGATATCAATTGTCTAGTGACTTATCAACACCATTAAAAACTGTACTGAATAATTTTCAAATTTTAATATTTGTATCTTACATTTAAATAATATTTTTAATTATTTGGATGGTTGCAAAAGATATTAAAAGTTTAAAAATAAATATATAAAAACTAGTATTAAAATGAAAAAAATAATTAATATTAAATTTGTTAAAAATAAAAATAGTATTATTGGTAGGGTAAAATCAAAAAAAATAAACAAATAAATTTTTTTTAATAACTTTTTATTTATTAAAATTAAAAAGAGTTAAAGTTTATATTAGCTTCCATAAGTCTGATAGTAGATTTAATAAATACATACCCTTCTTAATAGTATCAAAATCAATTTCTACCTTTTTTTTTAATTTTACTTTATTTCTCAATTTTTTCTTTACTTTTTTATATTTATTCTCCAATTTTATACATCTATAATTTATAATTTTAGATTTATTTATCTCAACAATCCTATTTTTATAATTTTTTATGAATATTTTTTTAAAAGAATTTTTTTATTTTTTAATAATATTTTAAATTATCCAATATGTTATATTCAAATTTTTTATTATATTATTATTGTTGTTTATTTTCTTATTTTTATTGTTTTGTACCCATTGATCAATTTCATCCGTTTTTTATTTAATATTTAATTAAAAAAATTTGAATGTAATTTTTAAAAATTTGTTTTATTTCTCCTTACTTATTTTATCCTAGTTATTTTATTTATAAAAAGTATTGATTTAATTTAATAATTAATTTTTTATATTTCATTTTTTTAAAAAAAAAATATCGGGAATAATTTTACAAAATCAAATGAAAACTAGAAAAAATTTTACAAATTAATAAATAGCCTTTATATATTTTATAATAAATTTTTAATTTATATATAACTAAACCACCAATATTATTATATAATATTTTATAAATTTTCTTTTATGTTTTTATTATATTTTCATCATCTTTTTTTATTTTATTGTTATTATTGTCAGAAATTTTGTTTAATAGTTTAAGACTAATTTTTATCTTTAAAATATAATAATTTATATTAAATATTAGAAAGTTGTTTATAGATTTTATTAATATAAATATTTATATTTTTTTATTTTTTTTTATTTTTTTTATTTTTTCCACTATTATCATTGTTATTGTTATTGTTATTATTATTAGTATTGTTGTTGTTATTGTTATTATTAGTAATTGTAACTAAAACCTTTTTTTTATTGGTACATTTTTTAATTTTAAAAAAATGTTAATAGATTTAACAAATCTATTAAAAGATTTATTAAATTTTTTTACTTTTTATATCTATTTTTTAAATAATTGGTTTTTTAGATTATATTTGAATTTAACTATTGTTATTATTAATTTTTTATTTTATTATTTTTTTTTATTTTTTTATATAAATTCTTTAATTTTATTTTTCTAATATATATTTTTTTTACTAATTTAATATTATTAAAATTGGTTTTTTTAGTTTGAATTAAATTTGTTATCAAATGTGTGGCAATTAGAAAAAAATTAAAAATTCTTTTATAATTTTTAATAATTTCTTTTTTTAGTTTTTGAATTTTTATAGTATGTTTTATGTGAAAAAAATTTTTATAATAAAAATACTTTTTTATTAAAGAAAAATTAATCATATTTGCTAAATTTATTATCAATATAAAAAAACTACTTATTTTTTTTAAATTAAATAAATTTATTTTTATTTTACATTGTTTTTTTATTTTTTCTGATACTAGTTTTTCAATATCTAATACTAATTTATTAATATTTTTTTATAAATTTAACATAAAAATATTGGTATTTTTTAGAAGTGTTGGTTTTTTAGCCTTTTAAGATTTTTTAGTTTTTAAAAAATATAAGTCAATATATAGTTTCTTTATATTTTTTATTAAATAAATATATATTTATTATTATATTTAAATTTAATATTTTTAAATTTAATATTTTTATTTTATAATATTTTTAATTATTAATAGTATTTTATAAAATGGTTAATTAAAATTAGTTTTGAGATATTTATAAAAAAATTATTAATAACTAATTAAATTTAAATATAATATATAAAAATTTATTAATAAATTTAATAAAAGAGATAATAAATTTAATATTTATTAATAATATTTAATTACTTATTATAAATATTATTTTAACATTTAATAAGATTATTAAAATAATTAATAATAAAAAAAATAATAATAATAATATTTGATCTAATATTAAATAATTAACAACTCTCTATGTTTAAAAAATATTTAATAAATTCTTAACTTATTTATTAATAAAAAATTACTTCTAAAATTGAACTTATTTAAAATTTTATTAAATGTATAATATATTAGTTTTTAAATTTGATAATAGTTTTTTATATTTTATTTAGTTTATATAAAATTTATTATTTATTTAAAATATTTATCAAATTTTTATAATTTAAGTTTAGATTATTTGGTTTAATATTAAAATTATTAAATTATTTATTAAAATTTATTAAATTTTTAAAATTATTTTAATTATTTAAAAATAAATTTTTAGAACTTATAAAATCTACTAAAAATCATTCTTAAAATTTAATAAATATAAAAATAATTTTTAAAATAATCAAAATATTATTTAAAAATTTATTTAAAATATTTAGAAAAAATTTTTAATAAATATAATATAATTATTAAAAAATTTTTAAAACTAAATAACTAAATTTTAATAGTAAATATCTTATTTCCAAAACAAATTATATATTTTTAATAGAAACATACTATTCTTATAAAAAAAAAAAATTGTGAAAAGAATTTATAATAATAATCAAAAAATTTAATTAATTTATATATAAATTATTAACATATAATAAATTTATTATAATTATAATAATAATTAGTAAATTAAATTAAATTATTTTAAATTTAAAAATTTAAATATATTATATAGATATTTATAATTTATTTTATAATAACTACTTATAGATTTATAAAAATTTTAAAAAATTTTTTAAATAAAAATATTTTTATAATATATTAATAAGTATTTTATTATTATAAATTATTTTTAAAAAAAATTATATAATATAGTTTTATAAATTAAAAATTTAAATAACTTTTTTATATTAAATATCAAATTTATAAAATATAATTGTAATACTCCTACTAATATAAATTAGCTTAACCAAACTTAAAAAAAAAAAATTTCAAATTTAAATATTTTATTAAATTATTATTTATAATTTTAAAAATTTATTAACAAATATATTAAAATTTTAAATTTCTTCTAACATCTATTCAAATATAAAAAATAAATTTATAATTTTTAAATATTAATTTTGTAAAAAGAAATATAAATAAAATAAATAATAAATAACTCATAAATAAATATATTATTTATAATTATATAAAGATATAATTAAAAAATAATAAATATTATAAACTTAATATAAAATTTTAAATAATTTATTAATTTAAATAATAATAATACAAAAATATTAAATAGTTTTAATATAAACAAAGCTTATATAAAAATGTTTTTAAATATTAGAAATTTAGTAATAAGCCTATCTAAATATGTATTTATACTAAAAAACAAATTATTATTTTTTAATAATAAATATAAATATAAATTTACAAAATAATTTATTAAAAAAAAAATTTTTAAAATATTAATTAATTATTTTTTTAAATTAAAAAAATTTATAATAGTTTTTATTAATTTTTATATATTTATATATATACTTTAAAATCAAATTAACAATATGAAAGAAAAATAAAATTTTAATTTTAAAAAAACTATTTATAATTTTAATATATTAAATTATTTATTTATTAAATACTTATATTAAAATATTATTAATTATATTATATATTTATTACAATAGCTAGTATATATATAAAATTTAATTTTTATTTTTTATAAAAAATATAATTTATATAAAAATATTTTTATTTTGAAATATATATTACAAATTAATAGTAAAATAAATAAATAATATTAATATTAAATATTATTATAAAATTTAATAAATAATAATTTCATTTAAAAATAAATATTATAAAATAAAATAATAATTTTATAAGTTATATATCAAACAATTCACATTTAATTAATTTTTTAATAATAAAAAAATTTAATTAATATATATTATAATTAATAATTTACTTTTATATATTTATAATAAATTGTTAAATTATACTTATATATTACTTACTCTATTTCCAATTTTTTAAAAAAAATATATTTAAATTTTTAGCAAAAAAATTAAATTATTAATAATATTTAAAAAATTATTTAGAAAATCTTTTCTCTCTTAATAATTATTATAAATTTTATAAAAAATGTGATAAAATTAAAAATCAATATAACTTATACTAATAATAAAATTTAAAAATATTATTTATAATTAATTAATTAAGTACAAATTATGTTAAATACTATAAATTCTGAATATTAATAATTAATTATTTACAATTTATAAAATTAACTTTTTAAATCTAAAAACATATATTTTAATAAATTTACTTTAAAATTATCATAATTATAAAAAAATAAAAACTAATTTATAAAAAGAAAATATAATTTATTATAAACATTAAAAATTAAAACAATATTTTAAATAAAAAAAATTTAATAAGACTTTAATCACCTTTTACTAATTTTCTGACATTTATTTTAACATTTTTCTTAAACCTAATTTCCTTTATAATCTTTACCTTAGAATATTTAAATATATTATTAAATAGATATTATTATTTGTTAAAAATATAAACAATTAAACATATTCAATACAATTTAAATCAAATTTTAGACATTCTTTAAATTTTTTAAATTTAAGTTTATTTTTTATAAATTAT
Organism: Orbilia ellipsospora; assembly: GCA_036971675.1. NCBI lineage: Eukaryota > Fungi > Ascomycota > Orbiliomycetes > Orbiliales > Orbiliaceae > Orbilia > Orbilia ellipsospora. Next base: position 17,758 of record JAVHJO010000022.1, read on the forward strand.
TTAATAATAAAGTAAAAAATTAAAATCTACTAACCAAATTCTTTTTTCTACCCTAGTAGTTACTCTAAATATGTTATTAATCTTTTAGCAGTTAATATTCAACAAAATTCTTACGTATGTTTAATTGTTTTTAAAATTTCATTTGCTTATGCAATATAAAAATTATATATTAGTAATTTTAAAATATTTAGAAAATTATTAATAATAATTTTATATTATAAAAAATATTTTTTTAAAATATCAAAATATTAAATAAAAATAAAAATTTAAATAAATATACTATAATATAAATCAAATATAAAGAAATAGTTTATAAATTTAAAAATTAATATAAAAAAAATTTAATAAATAAATTATAATAAATTAATATTAAATATATTTTTAGTTTTTAATAATTAAAATTTTTAATATTATTAAATTTTATTAATTAATTTATTTTATAAATTTATATAATTATTTAGATATTTATAAAACTAATTACATTAAAATTATTTTATAAATTTTTAAAAATAATTATTAATTTTTGGATTATATTAATTTTTCAATTTAAATTTTTTAATATTAAATATAGTATTATATTTTTAAACTATATTATTTAAATTTTAAAAGTTTTTTTTTTTTTCAAAATTTAGATTTATTAAATTTTTATCAATTTTAAAATGTTTGTTTAAAAATTTTATAAATATATTATTATTTTTTAAAAATATTAATTTATCATCTCATTCATTTTTATCAACAGATATTCCAAAACTTCAAAAAATTACTTACAATTTTAAAAAACCTTAATTACTATCAAACACTAATTAATAAACTATTAATCATTTTACTCATCAATTTAAATTATTAAATCTACAATATTAGTATTTATATTTTTATATCAAAAAAAATTAGTTAAAAGTAATTTATAAAAATTATTTATTTAATATTTTAAATTTAATAACAAATGAGTTAAAATCTCTTCTCTTTAAATTTAACTATTAATTATATAATCAATTACATATATTAATTTTAAACTTTACAGATCCGACAAAAAATATTATACATTTGATACATTACACTAATTCATTTTAATAACATAAAAATTAATTTCAGCAAAATTTTATTTTTATAAATTAAAATTATAAAAACTAATATAAAATTTTTTATAAATATTTAATATTTTGTATTGAATATATTTTTATTATTTTTAATTTATATTTTCAAAAAAATTATAAATTATTTTTGGTTATTAAATTTTGGTTATTTAAAAATAATTAAATTTAACAACCATAAAATCTAATTCAAGTTTTTAGTAACCTATTGTTTGATAGTCCCTACTATCTAGAGTTTAGCCAAATCATATTATTATTTATAAAAACAAAATTTTATTTTTTATTTAATTAGTATAAATTAATAAGTAATATTAGTTTATTAATAGTTATATTGATTTAAGATAATATAATATTTTCTATTAAATGTTGTAAAATTGTTTATAAATGCATAAAAATAAGTTAAAATATATGATTAAGTTATTTTTATATTTAATTTAAATTTAATAAAATGATTAGATTTAATATATTTTTTTTATAATTTTCTTTATTTTCTTTTTAATTATTTTTTTTTTAAATTGGATATATATATTTTTAAAATAATTTTTGTTTTTTCCCTTCTTAATTCCTACACATTTCCTAACAGTTTTTTTATATTTATTTAAATATGTTTTTTTAAAAAAATTTTCTGATACACTTTTATTAGTGTAAATACAAGCAAAGTAAGTAGAAAATTTGTTACCTAAAAAAAAAAAAGCACAAAAGAAATAATCAAAAACTTTAACCTTATTAAAACATACAAAATCCAAAACTAATTTTATCACATCTAAAAATATAAATAATTTTAAATTTTAGATAATATAACATATTTTATTAACAAATATAGATTAAGATGATTAATATAATAAATATTATACTATTAATAAAAAAAAAAGTTATTAAATTTTTTATTCAAAAAAATCCTATATTAAATATAGGGAAATAAATAATAACTTTTTTAAAACCCTTCAAGAATATTATAAATAATTTTAAAAATAATAAAAATTTTGAAGATATTAAAAATATTTTGGACAAAAATATTAATTCTAATTTATTTAATTAATTAACTCCAGTACCAGTTTTAGTTTTTAGTAGATTTGAAAAATTTATTATTTTTTTAATTAATGATACTATTTTTTAATAAATAATAATTTATAATACCTTAATATTATTATTTATTGAATTCCAAAAGATTATTATAAAATTTTAAAAATATACATATAATTTTTTATTATAAATAAATTTGGAAGCTGAATTATATAATCAACCTATATTTTAACTATTAATATTCAATCAAAATAAAAATTTTTTTTATTTTTTATTAAATGTAGAGAATTTTTTAAAAAATAATTTTTAGATTTAATGTTATTGTTTTTATTAAGATTTATTTATATAATATTTATTCTTTTTAATCTTTAATATATTTAAAGTAATTTTTACTTATTCTTAAATAAACTCAATATGTCTAAAAGTGAATTGTATATTAAAAAATGTAAAATTAAAATAATTAATTTACCTAATATTAAATAGCTAATATATGGCAAAATAATAGATAAGGTTAATTTATAATAAATTAATAAGAAATTATTTACAAATGTTATTGAAATTTAGGAGTATGTGAAAAATCTGGTAATAAATTTAAAGTATCAAGTTTTTAAATTTTATTTTTATACAGTAGTACATCAAATTTAAATTTTTTTAATAACACAAATATTAATTTATTTTTAGTTAGATAATAAATTATAAAGTAATTGATTTTATTTTTTATTTATTATTAAAAAAATTAGTATTAGACATTTATAGGTTGGCAGGAGATGTTGAAGTAATTCAAGAATGTGTAATTTTTTTTCTTGAAAATAATTGGTTTTTTTATTATAATTAATTTCATCGCAATGATATAAGTTTTTAAATATTTGATAACAGATTTCACAAGGTTAACAACAATTTTTATAAATTAATAATATTATTTTTATTATATTAATATTTTTTAATATATTAATTAAATAATATTATAATTCTATTAATAGTTGGGGTTATCAAACTAGGGAATTGATCTATAATTTAAATGGTTATAGTCTTTCATTTATCAATACTCATATTTATATTACTTTAAAATAATAAAAATTTAATATTTATAATTGTAAAATAAGTAATCAAATAAATAAAATCTATAGTAAATTCTTATAAATCTTTAATAATATTATAAAAAACATTTATTAATATATTATAATAAAAACATTTCTATATATAACTAATAAATTTTTTAATAATATTAAATAATTTTTTAATATTTAATAAAAAAATTTTAAAATTTTTCAACATTTAATTCAAAAAGTTTTTAATAATTTAAAACTTCCGCTTTTAAATATATTAGTTTTTTTTTTTTTAAATATTAATATAAATTTTGCAAATCAAAAAAAAGATTTGAAAAATTTTCTCAATTTTTTATAAAATATATCACATCTATTATAAACTATACTATATATATTTATTATTTATTATTTATATTTATATTAAATCTTAACTAGCTAATTAGATTGATTAATATACTATTAATTTTATTAATATTACATAAGATTTTAGCTAATACATCACAACCAATAACAAATTCTCAAAATCTTAGATTATCTCAAATTTTTAATTCTTTCTATTATCCTTAATACTTTAATTTTTATATTATCATAGATATTATATATTTTCTAATATCTAAAATAATTATCATTTTTATTATCACAAATAATATCTACTTTTTAACATTTAAAATAAGATTTATAACATTATTTTCTCTGATGTTTTTTTTGTTGTACTATCCTAGATATGCAGAGTCTAGTGCCATCTAGATACCAACAAACATAAAATTATCGTCCTAGAAATCCTATCATCAGACAACTGGGACGGCAACACATTTTTTTGCTGATGATCATTTTTAAAATTAAAAATATTAACTATTTGTTTCTCTAAGTATCCATTAATAATAAAAATAATAATAATTTTATATTTAATTATTCTACAAAAGCTTTTTCTAAATATTATAATATTATAATATATTAATTTAAAGAATATAAATAATATATATTTTTTAACATAATTTTTTAAAATATAAATAATTTCTATTAGCAAAAACTTTAATAAAATTTTTATTAATTATACAAAAAATATTAAAATATTATTTTATAATTTATTTAAATATTTTATTAAATCCTGTTTTAACAAAATTTAAGCTAAATTATTTAAAATATATCAAAATTTGAAATTTTTTTAATTTAAATTTTTATTAATAATATTGATAACATTTTACAAAAAAAATTTTTATATTAAAATTTTATAAATAATACATTAGTATTTTAGTAAAGTATTAATTAAATAATTAAGTGATATAATTTTATTTTTAAATTAATAATTAAACCCTTTAAAAAAAAATGTTTTTAAACATATTAATAATTTAATAAAATCTATTTTTAAAATATTATCTAAAATTATTTTATTTTATAGTTAATTATTAATATAAATTATTTATTCTTATATATCTATATATATTTAAATATTTTTTATAAGCGATAAATTTCGTTTTTTATTTATACATTTTTTAATATAACTATATTGTTTGTTTTAAATAATTATATGTTTAAATTTTTTGGTAAATGTTTTTTATTATTTGATTGTAATTTAATAATTATTAAAGTTTTAAACAAATTTAGTTTTATATCTATTAATTATAATAGGGTAAAATATTAATAAAATTAATAAAAACCTTGTCTAAATTATTTAGTGAAATAATATTTTTTTATAAATATTTTATTTATATATAAGATATAAACATTTCCTATTTTATATAATTTATATAATTTATATAAATAATATTTTTAGTATTTATATTTTATAAAATATATTTTAAATATTTATATTTTAAATTTATAATATTTATAAAATCTATTATTATCAATATTAATTATAAGATTTTTCAAAATATTATTTTAGTTATTTTTTTTAATAAAAGTTTTTTTATAGGAATTATAATCTAAGATATTTTATTATCCTTTTTTATTATAAATGCCATTGAGAAAAGCCTATAGTTTGATAAACAGTTTATAAACTTAAAAAACAGTTTACTAATTAAAAATTTTTAAAAATTATTTACCCCCTTACAAGCGTGATTAAACAGTTTTGATTATTAAAATATAAATTAGAATAGTATTAACTATAATTTTAAGAATTTAATTATTTTCAAAACCATTTAGAAACGGTTTTCAAATCCGTTTATAAATAATTCTGAAAATAATTAAATAATACAAAATATAATTTTTAATATATAAATTTATATTTTAATAATTAAAACCACCTAATCACGCTTATAGGGAACAAATAATTTTTGAAGTTTTCAAACGAGATTTTGAACTCGACGTTTTCCTCAACAGTAGCTTGAAATTATTTCCTAAAATAAATTTTAAATTATTATAACCTAGGATCTTTAAAAATCAATCAACTTTTCATTTTTTTTTTAATATTGGTATTCTTATCTTAAATTATTAGTTAAGTCTTTAATATATCATAAATATTATTTTAAAAAAAGGTTATTCTAAGTTTAATAATATTTTTTTAATTATTAAGGAATTAAATCATTTTGGGGGTATAATATATTTTTATTTTATATCAAATATTTTAGAAATATCTTAATTAAGAAATATAACTTTTGTTTATTATGACTCTTTTTATTTCATAATATCATAAATAATTTAATTTTTTTTTAAAAAAAAAAATTTATTAAATTAATTTATTATTGAATTTTTATAATAATAGTATTTAGTAAAAAATTTTTTATTTAAAAAATTAAAATTAAAAGTTTATTTTAGTGATTTTATATTTTCAAATTTAATAATAATTTCTTAAATTGTTTAAAAAATTGGAATATTTTTTCAAAAAATAAAATTTTATTTTTATAAATTAGGTTCTACTATTATAATATATATTTAATTTTAAATTCATAAATTAGTTCAAATAATAGTTATAGTATTACAAATGTATTATCATAGCCATGGCTAAGACATGATAACACCGCCAAAAACACGCTCTCATTCTCTCGCACAATTATTTAAGTTATAATAACTAGTATATTTATTTATTTGATTAAGTATCTCTATTTTACACGTTTTATATAATATTATATGATTGATATATTAATAAAGTAGCATATTAATATATTAATTTAATTAATTAATATACTACTATATTAACTTATTATATATATTTATATGAAGTACTATTATATATATAATATTATTATTAAGATTAATAAATAATTCTTATTTTTTATTAGTTAATTTAAATATAATATAGATTTATAATTTATTATAACCTTATTATTATTACATATTTTATATTTTATTTTTTAATATTATTTATTATACATACTCTACAAGTTCTAAGAACCTAGTATTTAAAATAAAAAATTAGTGTTTGATTAGATGAATTTAATTGAAGTATAATATTTTGATTGATTTTACTTAAATTTAATAGAAAAGCTTATTTATGTTGATAATAGAATTTAATTTTAAAAATTTATTAAATTAGAATATAAGATAATAAAAAAAATTGTGTATTCTTTTATAATATATTCTTTTATTTAAAATAATCTATTATTAATTGGATTGATTAAATTAATGAATATTCTAGAAGATAATTAAAAGAAGTATTATTTTTATCTAAATTTGAATTACTTATAGACTTACTAAATAAAAAAAAATGACATTTTTTGGAAAAATAATAAATTATATATTAATATTGATATCCAAATTAATAATAAGTTAACTATATTAATAACAAAATTTAAAAATAAATTTACAAATATTATTTTTATAAATAATTTGAGATATTTAAGAAATTTAAAAATTGTAATATAGATATTAGAATAGATTATAATAACTATTATTTATATTTAAATTGAAATATATATTAAAAAATTATAAATTTATAAAAAAAATTTTAGATTATTAAAATTAAATTAATTAAAATTATTATATTGAGAATAAAATATATTTTAAATTTGTTTTTAAAAATAAAGGTAAAAGATGTTAATTATTATTATTTAAAAAATTTTGATAAGGATTTTAGTAATAATGATTTTATTTTTAATAATAATAATGAATTTATTAATTATAAAAATAATTAATAAAATATTTTTTAAAACAATATTAAATTATTAGAATTAATTAACTTTAGAAAATCTTTTA
>JAVHJO010000023.1:0-23611 GCA_036971675.1 Orbilia ellipsospora
ATAATATTTAATTTTTATTAATTATTACTAATTTTATTTATAATTATAATTATAATATTATTTATATACAGCATTATAAAAATTAAAAGTAATATTATATTTAATTATATTAATAATAAAGTTTTTGATAATATTTTTTATAATTATTTTTTTTTTTATTTCCATATTAAATGTAATTATTTCTGTTTTAATAATAAATTTTATAATTATAATTTAAAATTTATTTTTTTATAAAATAACACTACTTAGTAAATATAAATATTTAAATATAAATTTATATATTATATTTTTATATTTATAAATTTTAGTATAATTAATATTATTATATTTTTCAATATTAAAAAAAAAAATTTTAAATCAATTTTATTATAATTATAATATAAAAATATTAATAAATACTAATAAGATATTAGTAAGTTTAAATAATAATTTCTTAATATTTTTTATAAATATATAAGAATATTATTTTAACTTTAAGATTATATAAATTAAATCTAATTTATTTTTATAAACTATATACTATAATGATCCAATTATAATATAATAAATTTTATATTTTTTTTATTAATATAAATCAAGAAATATCTTTTGAAAATTATATGCCTGAATTTATAAAAATTTATCTAAATTTATTATTTAGTAAATTAAACTGATCTAATATATTTTTACAATAATTCTCTTAATCTAATTATAATAACCTATAAGTATAATTATGTCTAATCCTTAATCCTAAAAATTATCACATTTTATTTATATTTTTAATAGTATACTTATTTATAAATACTTTTTTAATTTTAAAAAATATAAAAGTATTATTATAGAAGATTAGGAAATCATTAATATATATAATAATAATTATATTTTTATAGAAATATAGGTATTTGTTTATTTGATTTTTAGTTATTTTGAATAAAAATTTTAAATTTATAAAAATATAATTAAAATTTTTATTTTATAGGTAAAGTACTTGCTTAAATTTATATAATGATTTTAATTATAATAGTATAATTATATTATTAAGAGTAATATAACCACTAGGTATTGTAATAAAGACTTTTTTTTTCAAAAAGTAGGTAAATATTTAAAAATATAATTTTAATATTTAATTAATGAATTTTTAAGTTTAGAATTATAGTAAGTATTAGTAATATGTGTATTGTATATAAATTAATTATTAGTGTGTATATTTTAATATAATAAACTTTATAATATTATTTGTATTTTTTTATTATGAACTTAGTTTTATGTAATATTTTTGTATTTGTATATTTTTTAATAAAGATCTAGTATGTATTTAATAATTTAGTATTTTTTGATATTTTTAAAAATATATTTTATATTTTTATCATAGCCACGGCTAAGACATGATAACACCTACCACCAAAAACACGCTCTCATTCTCTCACACAATCATTTAAATTATAATAATCAGCATATTTACCTATTTGATCAATTACCTCTATTTTTGCGCGTCCCACACAACATATATATATTATGTGATTGATATATTAATAAAGTAATATACCAATATATTAATTTAATCAATTACTATATTACCATATTAACTTATCACACACATTATATAAAATATTATTGTATATATAATACTATCATTAAAACTAATAAATAATTCTTACTCTTCATCAATCAACTCAAATACAATATAAACTTATAATTTACTATAACCTTTATTATTATTACACATCTCATATATCATTTTTTAATATCATTGTTATATATACTTCATAAGTTTTAAAAACCCAGTATTTTAAAATAAAAAATTAATATTTAATCAAATAGACTTAATCAAAATATAACACTTTAACTAATTTTACTTAGATTTGACAAAAAAGTATATATATGTTAATAATTAAAATCAATCCCGAAGATTTCATCCTATCAAAATACAAAACAACAAATAATAAAGGAAATTACACACCTTTTTATAACATATTCTTTTACCCAAATCAACTTATAACTAATCAAATCAATTAAACCAATGAATACTCCAGGAAATAATTAAAAAAAGTATCACCCCTGCCCAAATTAAAACTAACCATAAATCTACCAAACAAAAAAAATAATATATTTTAAAAAAACAACAAATTATACACTAATATTAATATTTAAGTTAATAACAAACTAACTATACTAACAAAAAAATTTGAGAATAAACCTACGAATATCATTTTTATAGATAATTCAAAATATTTAAAAAATTTAAAAGTTATAATATAAATACTAGAATAGATTATAATAATTATTATTTACATTCAAATTAAAGTATATACTAATGCATTAGAATTTATAAAAAAAAATTTTAAATTATTAAAACCAAATCAACTAAAACCATCATATAAAAGTAAGATACACTTTAAATTCGCTTTTAAAAATAAAAACAAAAAATATTAATTATTATTACTTAAAAATCTTAATAAAAATCTTAACAATAATGATTCTATTTTAAATAACAACAATAAATTTATTAATTATAAAAATAATTAATAGAGTACCTCCCAAAGTAATATTAAACTACCAAAGCCAATTAAATTTAAAAAATTTTCTACAAAACTTAATTAATTTTTTAAACAACTTAACAATATTTTCTATTTCTGATTTAAAAATTATCCCAGTAATAAATATAAAATCTGCTATATATCTTTTTTTTTTAAAGAAATTATTTTTAACACTTATAACATTTATTAAAAAAAATATAAAAAAAGTACTTTATATTAATGATAATATGAAATTTTTAATATTATTTTTATACTTACCAATTATATTATATTTATTAGATTTTTTAGATAGATTTATAAATATAAAAATAAATAAGAAAAAGTTTTTTATAAATTTTACAAATTTTAATAAAAAGGATTAGTTAGAAGCTATTTTTAAAAATTTAATTAATATATTTTTTTACTAATTATAATAACGACTAAATATTTTATTATACAAAAAAAGGATTTAAATTTTAATAAAAATAAAAAGTTATATAATAAAAAACTATTAATAAGGAATTTATTTATAAAAAAATGCAATTCCTTATTATTAAACTCAACAATACTTTTTACAAAGATAATAAAATTAATATTTTATGATCTTAAATTTTAGGATAATTTAATTTAAATTATTAACAACTTTATTAGAACAACTGACTCTATAATAAAATAAGAAATTAGAATAATTATAAACCTAATCAAGATTAATCAAAATTTAATAATAAACTTTAAAACCAATAGTAATAAAATAGCCAAAAATAAACCCTTAAAATTACTTATAATCTAATTTTTATAAAACTAAAAACTACTCAGAATTAATATAAATCATAATATAATAAACTTTCAAAATTTAATAAATTTGTTTATTTTAAATGTAATAAGAAAAGATATATAACCAAAAACTATAATTAGAGCTAATTTTAGAAAGAATAATAACAAAAACAAGTTTATATCACAAATTATAAAAAATTATATAAATAATATAAAACCTATAATAATTCTAAATATAAAAATGAATATTAAAAGTTTAAATTAGAACAAAAACCCAACAAAATTTTTAATGTTGTTATTAATTAAGTAACTATAAAAGAAAACTTTTTTGATATTATTTTTTAATGTATCCGCAACACCTTAATTAGTATTCGAACTAATTAATAAACCTGAAATTAAATATATATTCTAGCAGTAGAATCTAATTTGTAAAAATAAATTTTTATTTTCTGAAAAAATATTCTAATTTTTTAAATAATTTAATTTTGAGAAATTATTATTAAATTTAAAAATATAAAATTATTTAGATAAATCTCTAATTTTAATATTTTAGATAAAGAATTTTTTACTGAATATTATTAATATAAAAATATAATGATAAACCGATTTAATAAATTTTTTGAAAAAAAACAAAATCAAATTATTTATAATATTATAAAATAAAAAAAATTATGGTAAATTGAAGCTATATTTTTTAACTAAAATATTTTTAAAATATTTGATATAAAATAAAAATATATTATATTATTAAAATAATTTAATTTTTTAATGATTAAAGAATATTACTGGATCTGAAATAATTTTTTTTTAGGATGATATTTATAATATATCTAAAATTTAACAAATAATTTAAAATAAAAATATTAATACTAAAGTAAAACAAAAAATTGATTTATTTTTAAAAATTTTAAACTATATTAACCCAAAATCCACCTTAAAAAATAACTCCAAACCATTTATAACAAAAAAGAATAACAAAATATTTTAGATTATAATTCCTATAAAAAAACTTTTATTAAAAAAGATAAATTAAAATAATACCCTAAAAAATTTTATAACCAATACTCTTTATTATCAGATAACAACAAATTTTATAAATATTATAAATTTAAAATATAAATATTCAAAATATACTCTATAAAATATAAATATTAAAAATATTATTTATATAAATTATATAAACTTTATAAAACAAAAAATATTTATATTTTATATATAAATAAAATATTTATAGAAAAATATTATTTTATTGAATAATTTAAATAAAATTTTTATTAATTATATTAATACTCTACCTACCTCACTATAATTGACAAATATGGAGCCGAATTTGTTTAAAACTTCAATAACTATTAAATTATAATTGAACGATAAGAAATATTTACCAAAAAACCCAAATATATAATTATCCAAAGCAAACAGTATAATTATATTAGAAAATGTATAATATATAAATAAAAAACAGAATTTATTGCTTATAGAGGATATTTAGGTATATATAAATATTATACACAAAAATAAATAATCTATACCAATAATCAATTATAAAACAAAATAATTTTTAAATAATGTTAAAAAGATAGATTTTACTGGATTATTAATATACTTTCTTAAAAATATTTTTTTTTGAAAATTTTAACCATTAGCTTAGAAATGGGATTATACTACCTAACTATCCAATTAATACCAAATTTATTAAAACATTAACATATTATTTACAAAACTTTAATATAAAAAAAAATCTTAAAAAATATTATTAATATTATTAACAAAAATTTAAACTAAAAAATTTTAAATTTTAATATATTCCAAATAATCTAGTTTAAGTTTTATTAAAAAGAAATTTAACAAAATATTTAATTAAATTATAAAATAATATTTTAATATTTTCTGCATAATTAATGGAAAATTTACTAAAGTTCTTGCTAATAGTAGAGTAAAAATTACTTATATTTTAGAAAATTATATCAAAAAATATATATTATTTATATTTTTAAATTAATATATTATAATGTTATAGTATTTGGAAGAAATTTTTTTAAAATAATCAAATATAAAATTATTATTATTTTTATTATTAATAATCACCTTAAAAAAAGAATAGTTAACATTTTTAATTTTAAAAATAATGATTTTATTTTAAAATATAATTGGTTATAAGACCATAACCCAAAAATTAATTTTCAATTATAAATTATCAAATTTACTAGATATAACTATTAAACTTTTAGAAATGCTTTAAATTTAAAACCTAAAAAAAAGAAGTATACTTACAATTAATAAAATATTTTTTTGATAAAGAAATTTATCATAAATTTAAAAATAAATCTAACACTCTTAAATATATATAAATTAAAATTAAAAATATTTATAAAATTATTAAAGAAATTATTAAAAATACTATTACTAAAATTTTTAAATAGATTTTAAAATAAATTAAAATTTTTAAAAAATTACTTAATAAAAAAGTTTTATTATGATTTAATAAATTTATTTATAAGATACTGCTTAAAAAAAGTATTATATTTAAATTCATACTTGTTTATACTTATACATAAAAAAAATTGAAGGCTCTTAAAGAATATATCAAAAAAAATTTACAAAAAAAATATATTAGACTTTTATAATTTTTAATAAAACATTTAATTTTATTCATTTTTAAGAAAAACAAAAAGTTATGAATTTGTGTAAATTATTAAAATTTTAATAATATTATTATTAAAAATTATACCAAATTATTTTTTATCTCAGAATTTTTGATTAATTATAAAATGCTATTATTTTACTAAATTAAATATTGTTATAATTTATATTAATTTTAGAATAATATTAAATAATATTTAAAAAATAGTTTTTTGATGTAAATACAAATTATTCAAATATTTAATTATATTTTTAAATTAATTAATATTTTAATATTATTTTAGATTTTTATGAATTATGTTTTTAAGGATTATATTAATAAAATATATATTATTTATTTTAATAATATATTTATTTATAATAAAAATTTTAAAAAATATTAAAAATATATTATCTTAATTTTAAAATATTTAATAAATATAATTTTAAAATTAAATTTAAAAAAATAAAATTTAAAGTAATAGAGATAGAATTTTTAAAAATTATTATTATTATTAATAAAATAAAAATAAATTTAAAGAAAGTTTAAATAATCTAAAACTGGTTAAAATCTAAAATAATTAAAAATATTTAGTTTTTTTTAAAATTATACAATTATTATTAATAATTTATTAAATAATATAATTATATATTAGTAATTTTGATTAAATTTATTAAAATAGGAATTAAGTTTAACATAATTTTTAGTTAAATTAATATTTTCAATATATTAAAATAATTATTTTTTTTAATATTTATATTTTAATTATATGATTTAGAATTATTTATTAAAATTAAAATTAATGTCTTAAATATTATATTAAATATATATTTATATTAATTATATTTTAATAATGAATAATATTTTATTACTTACTTATTTTATAAATTTGATATTATAGAATTTAGATACCCAATCTATAATAAAAAATTAATAATAATTATTTATGCCTACAAAATATAAAGAGTATATTTATAAATAAAAAAATTTTTATTATATATTTTGATTATAAAAATTTTATATTTTTTTTATTACTAAAGAATTTAGTTAATAATAAATTTGTTAGTAGGAATTTTTAATAAATATGATATAAAAATTATATATTATAAAAATAAAGAAAATTTAGAAGTAAATATTATTAACAAAAGATCTAATCTAATAGTAAAAATATAATTAGATAAAGAAATAATCTTTAAAAAAAAATTATTTAAAAATATTACTATTAATTGAATTTTAATATTATTTTTTATATAATTGATAATTAATTTTTTAAGAAATTAAAAGAAAGCTATAAGTGATATTTTATAGTTATATAAATTTTATTTAACAATTTTAATACCCCAGAATACTTTATTATTAAAGATGGAGTTATCTTTTTTAAAGATTTTTATTATATTTTTATTAAAAATTTCTAATAAAAATTTATTAAATAATACTATAATATATTTGTTCACAAACATTTAGGAATTAAATAAACCCAAGAGTTTTTAATTAAAGATTATTTTTGGTTATAAATACAATAATATATTGAATAATATATTAAAACTTGTAATATATACTATAGAAATAAATTTAATTGATATTTATTTTATAAAAAATTATAATTTTATAATATATTATTTGTATTTTTTTAAGTTATTTTTTATGATTTTATCTAAGGAATGCTAAAATTTTGAGATTTATTTATTAATATTATTTATGACGAAATACTAGTTATTGTTTGTAAATTTAGTAAAGTAGTGATTTTAGAATTATAGAATTTTAAATGGTTTACAGAAGAATTTGAATAAGTTTATAATAAACAAATATTCAGTTAATATGGATTATAGATTAAATATATCTGTGATAGAAATACCTTATTCTCTAGTAAATTTTGAAACTTAATCAGAAATTAAACTGGAATTAAAATTAATATTGCTAGTAAAAGATATATTTAAACAAATGGAGTAACTGAACGAATTATTTAGATAATCAAAATATGGTTACATAATTTTTTAAATATTGTATAAAATAATTAGATTAAGCTACTCTTTAATTTTAAATTTATTTACAACATTTTTAAATATTTAATTATAAAATATATTTCTTATAAAATATTTAGAAGATGGAATCTAATAATAATATTCCCACCTTTAATACCTAAAAAAATAATATTATAAATAAATAAATATATTAAAAATATGAAGAACCTCCATAAAAACTTTTAAAAAGACTTTTAATTTATGATAGAATAAATATTATACTATTATAATTAAAAAAGAATGGAAGTATTATTTTTAAAAAAAAAAAATAAAATATATTTGTTTATTAAATATATTAAACAAAAAAATTGTTAGAGTAAAAAACTTGATTATTAGAAATATGGATTTTTTACAATCACCAAAAAGTTTAGCAATAATATTTTTAAATTTAAAATCCCAGGATCTATATATATTTATTAATTATTTTATATTTTACTTTTAGAATTAGTTTTTGAAGGATTAAAAAAAAATCTAAATGATAAAAAATTAAAATTTGAAGATTATATAAAATACAAATTCAAAAAAATTTTAAATAAATTTAATAAAAAAAACAAGTATTTTATTAGATGGTTATTATTTTATAAATTACAAAATGATTTTAGATTTTAAAAGATAATATATTTCTAAAAATTATTTAAATTTACTTTAATTAAAATACTATATTATTAATTACAAAATGAAGATATAAAAAACTAAAAAAAAATTTAATTTCAAACTAAAACTATAAAAACTTTAAATAATTAAATTTAAAAAAATTTAAAACCAATTCTGTAATTTTATAATCTAATTTTTTTATATTATGAATAGTTTATTCAGTTTTTAACTTCTCTTACTCAGCATTTTCAACTACCAATATTTTATTTTCATGGATAATAATATTAATATATTTTAATTTAAACTGTTTTAATTTTTTTTTTTTTTTAATAATTTTTAAAAATAGTTTTATAATCTTCACTTGAAGTTTTGATTGTTTAATTTATAATCTTGTTTGTTTCTTTTTAATATTTTCCAATTTCCTTTCTTGTAATTCGACCTAATAACTAATTTTGTTTACTAGAAAAAGTATTAATAAAAAGTAGTATAATAAAAAAACTATTATATTTATAAAAAATTGTTAGATAATATAATTAGTCCTGTGCTATACAGGTAGAATAACGGGTGTATTCCGATATGATGATACATTTATAGCTGTTATTAATATAAAATTTATAAAAAAACTATACTTTTTTTCTATTCTTTTTAATACTTTTAGATTGTATTATACAATAAGGCCGAGAATTCAATTCTTAATAATTATTATTTTTTTGTTTTTAATGTTCCACTAGTATTTATACTTTTCAAAAATGTGTTAATTAACCTCTTAAATATTTTAAAAATTAAGTTTAATTTTATTTACGATATAATCTCCAAAAATTCTTATACACTTGTTTAATTACCTAATCTTCTATATCCTATACAAGATTTTTTTATATAAAAGAAATATATATACAAAAATTTTATTTAATACAAAGAATTTCTCAAAAAAATTATACTTTATATCCAAATATTTTGTATAAAAAAATCCTTTAAAAGAAATTCTTACTATAAAATTTTATATATATAAAAAATACTTCTAAGAATTTGCTATTAAAAAAAAACCCTTTTTAAAAAAAAAAGATAGTGTTATAGTTATAACTAAGATATAACAACACCTACCACCAAAAACATGCTTTTATTTTTTTGTATAATTATTTAAATTATAATAATTAGTATATTTACTTGTTTAATCAATTACCTCTGTTTTTGTATGTTTTATATAATATATGTATATCACATAATCAATATATTGATAAGATAATATACTAATATATCAATTTAATTAATTACTACACTACTATATTAACTTATTATATATATTATATAAAGTATTATCGTGTATATAATACTATTGTTAGGATTGATAAATAATTTTTATTTTTTATTGGTTAATTTAAATACAATATAGATTTATAATTTATTATAACTTTTATTATTATTACACATCTCATATATCATTCTTTGATATTATTGTTATATATACTTTACAAGTTCTAAAAACCCAGTATTTTAGAGTGAGAGATCAGTGTTTGGTCAGATGGATTTGATCAAAGTGTAACAATTTTATTATTAGTAAATGATATTATTTTTTTTTAAATAATATTTAATTAGTTGTTTTTTTTGTTACTAATTATTATTTTTTTATAAGATTAAAATAAGTTTAGATTTATAGATATATTTTTTATAATTATGAATATAATAATTTTAGCTTTTTTTAAATACTATAAATATTTATTTTTAGAGTTAATAATGATTATAGTATGAAAATTATGTGTAGTTTTTATATTTTTTAATTTGTTACTATGTTTTAGAGTAATAAGTTTTTTTATTAATTTTAATGTAGAAATATTAAGATTTGGTGTTTATTTAATTGTTATAATAAATTTTTATAATTATAATTATATTTTATATTATTAAAAAAGTAAAAGGTTTATAATAATTATAAATTTTAATTTTTATATTAGTTTTTTTTTAATAATAAAGTATTAATATATTATTATTTTTATTTTATAATTTTTTAATATTAAATTACTACTATATTTTTATATTTTATAAATTAGAAAGTATGGGTAATAATAAAATAATATTAATATACAATTTTTTTAATATTTAATATTATTAAAATATATTTTAAAATTTTTTTTTATAAATATAAATTATTGATAAGAATTATATTTTTAATAATAATAATTTTTTTTTTAATATATTTTATATTTTATATTGTTTTATTATATATGTGTATTTTAAAAATATATTTTTTTAAATTTTATATTTACTAAAAATCTTAATTCAATTTTTTTTAGAAATTATAATATATATAAGATAATTAAAAAAATAAAAATAAATATAATTAATTAAATTATTATTAAATTATATTTTTAGAGTTTTAAAAATTTTTTATTTTTTTCAAGTTTTAAAAAATATATATTAGTTATTAATAAAATAAACTATAATTATAATTTTAAATTAAAATAATTTAAATAAATTAAATTTAATTAAAATAATTATTGTTAATTTATATAAAATATATATTATTTTTTAATAATATTATTTTATTTATATATATATATATATATATAAATTTATTTTAATATTATATTTTTTATAAAATTTTAAAATCTTTTTTTATAAGAATTTTTTAATATTATTAAGTTATATTTTTATAATTTTAAAATTTTATTATATTAATTTTTTATTAATATTATAAATTATATAAATTATATATAATATTTATTATATTTTATAAAAAAATATATTTATTTAAAATAAATAATTTTATTTATAATTATAAGTATATATTTAATTTAATTATTTAATGTTATTAGTATATTAATATAATATTTATAAAATGAAAAAATTTTGAATAAATTTATTATATTTATATATATATATTTAAAAAAACATATTTTTTTAAAGATAATAAAAATAATATTATAATAAATTATTATTTTTAATAATAAACAAATTTTATAATATAGATTATTATAAAAATTTAAAAATATAAATATTTTAATTTTTATTATAATTTTATATATTATTTTTAGCTAATATAATTTAGTTTTTTATATTAATATAATAAATTTATAATTTTAATTAAGAATATATAATTATAATTAATTGGTAAATTATTAATATTATAAATTTATAAATAAAAAATTTTTTATTATTATATATTTTTTTAAATATATTATTTTTATTATTATTTTTTAATATATAAAAACTAATTTTATTATTAAAAATTAATTTTATAATAATAATATTATTTAATATTAAAATATTATTTTATAGTATAAATATATATTAATATTTTATTCTTATAATTTCCTAATAAAATAAAAATTTATAATTATTTTAAATATAAATAATATATTATATATTATTAAAATTATAATTTTAATTTTTATAACTATTTTTTTATATTTTTTAATAAATATAATTAAATTATTTTTAAATTATATATATTTAAATATATTAAATTTGATATAATTATTAGATTTAAATATAAATTTTAATTTATAAATTTAATTGTTATATTTAAATTAATATATTATATAATTTTAAAATTATTAAACTTAATAATTTTTTAATATTAATTTTATATATAATTATTATATTATAAAATTTAAAAATAAAAAAATAAAAATAATAATTTTTTTTTTCCATTTTAAAAATATTAATTTTAAATATAATTTAAAATAATAATTTTTGAGTAATTTATATATTTATAATTATTATAAAATAAAGAAATTATTTTTTTTTTATTTTAAAAGTATATTGTTAATGTTAATATTAGAATTTTTATTTGTATTGGTATATAATTTCTTATTTATAATTAAATTTTTATTTTATCTATTTTTTATATTTATATTATGTTTAAACTTATGTTTATTGTTTTTAAATATTATTATAATTATAAAATTATTTTTTAATAATTTTAAATAATAAAAAATTAATAAAAATCTATAATTTTAATTTCTTAATTTTAATGGTATAATTTTTAATGGTATAATTTTATAAAAACTTTAGCTATTAATATATTTAATAATATTTAAAAAATAAAATTATAAAATTTTTAATAATATATATATTTATATCATCAAAAATATTATTTATAAATTAAGTAATGGTATAAATATGTAGATAGTTTTTATTATAATTATTAATTATATTATTGGTTATGTTTATAAAACTAAATTATAAAAATGAGGTAAAAAAAAAATCAATTTTTTTTTTATATTTAGATAATTTTTTTAAAGTAATATGTTATAGTTATATGAGTATTAAGACTGGTAAATTAAATATTAAAATTAAAAAATAACATTTAAATATATTTATAATGTTTTGGGTATTCAATTTATACCTTTATTTAAATAGATTTATTATTTTTTTTAGAATAAGTTTTATAAGAATATTATAAATATTTTTATGTATGGATTCTTAGATAACAATATTTATTATAATTTTAATAATATCATTTTTATTCATTAAATTGGTATTAATGATATTTATAATCTTAACAATAATTTAAGAATTTTATCTTTTATAATAATAGAAATAATAGATTGTAAGGCTATAGGGGTATTAATTAGTGTAAATATTAATATATTTTTAATAAATCAAAAAAAACAATATTTATATTATATATATATATTTAATATTTATTTAATTTTATCTTATTATATTTAATAATAATTATTATTAGCAATAAAAATAAAATATATTAAAAAAATAATAGTTATTATTATAAAAAATATAAAGGTATAAAATATGTAATATTATTAAATATGAGGTAAGATTGTAGTTTAGGGATTATTTTAAATAATTGGGTATGTTTTTAATTATAAGTGTGTAAAAATAGTTAATTAATTATAAGTAGATAGTAAATTTACTTTTTAAAAATTAGAAGCTGGTACTGATAATGTGTAAAGGTTTATAGTTTAATATTTATAGTTGGAATCTATATAAGTTTGTATAAGTATAGTTAATGATTAATTGATTGTGATCTTAATATATTGTAAATTCATTTATAATAATATTTATAAAGTGGTATGTATTAACCCAGCTGATGCCTTATACGTATACTGCTACAAAAACAAATTTTAAATAAATAATATAATATTATATAATAAGATTATAATACTATATTAGCAAAAAAAAAAGTCGTAGGACGGCTGATAACAAATATTAAATACCTTTTAAGTATTGTGATAGTAGGATGTTGGAATGGTAGATTGATTCTAAATTATATTAAAAGTTTTATTTATAATATGTATAAATAAATTCAAAATTATTTTAATATATTTGAAAGTAATTATTATATAATTTTAAAAAAATATAAAATAATTGATTATTTATAATAAGGGTGATTAAAGAAAATTATTTTTATAATAATAAATATAAAATAATGCCCGGGGGTCTATTACTAGGCTAGCTTCAGCGGAACCCCCTTGAAAATGTGTTGCTGAGCAAACTCGCTTATTTAATACTTATTTATAATACATTTTTTTGAGTACCTTAAGAAACTGACGAGACTGGTGGTAAGGAATTAATTTAACAATTTTTTTTTTAAAATAATAATAATAATAATAATAATAATAATATAGAATATAAAAGGGGAAAAAAAAGTATCAGTCGGGTTTAAGTGCTTGCGAAGCAAGCCTTCTAGTATAGGATTGGTGTTTAATAGTTTTAATATATTTGATAGTTATTATTTAATATTTTTTATATATTACATATGAAATTTTAGATAAGTTAACATTTATATTTATATTTTAATTATTTTGAGTAAATTAGTAATAATTTATTTTTTAAAATATTTTTTATTAAGTATATTTTTGGTATTAATTTTTAATGTCTGTAATTAGATATGTTAAATTTAAAAAATATATTTAGTTTTTAATATCTAATCTATTAAATTATTATTTTTATATATTAATTATTTTAAGCAAATTATTTATTACCTAATTTTTAAAATATATATTTTTTTTTTGAACAGATTTTTTTGGTTAATTTTTATATATGTTTTATTAGATATAAAAAAATTATTAGTTAATTTATTTTTTTGATGTATAATAAATTGATTTTTCTTATTAAATTATTTGATTGTTTTTTTTATATTGATTGTAAAGTCTTGAAAATATTTTTTATATATATTAACTTGTATTAATTTTTGTAAATTTATAATATTCTAAATTTGTTGATTATTTATAAAATCTTTATTATTATTTTTTTTTTATTTTATTAATACTCTATGTGTTTTTTTTTTTTTTCATCAACAAAAACTTTGAGTTGGCGTCCCGGGTCGTCATGGCCGTCCTGCAGGGGTAATACAGGGATGTTGTCATCCTACAAAAATCCCAAATAGGAAAGTGATGATTTATTTTATTTTTTAAATTATTAATATTAATATTTAAAAAAATGTAAAATTGCCAAAAATTAAATATAAATAATTATTATATAATTATATAATTATATTATTAATAACTATTATAATTAAAAAGTTATTTAAATAACAAATAAAATCATTATACTTGAACTTTAAGTTTAAAATAAAGTAACTAAATGATCTATTTTTAGTAATATTTTTAAAAAGTGTGGCTACCTCCGAATATTAAAATATTTACTCATTTTAATTAAAATAATTTAAATTAGTGTTTTTTGGGTATTATTTTTTGAGATTTTTATTTTTTAATGTCAAATTTTTAAAATTTTAGATTATTTTAAATTTTTAATTTTTATTATTATTTTTAATACTTCAATTTTTGTATTATTATTATAGATGTTATATAATGTTTAAGATGATTGTTGTTTTTATTATTATAAATGATATTTACTTTTTAATGTTTAAGATAAAATTTACAATATTATTTTTTTTTAATTTTTTTTTATTATATTGTTTTAGGTATACAGTGTGTTGCCAAAACAAACGGACCACCACACGCTTCCACACCCAAAAACCCGCTAAAATCGCTATTTCAAAAAAATTTATATAAAATTATTTATATTATATATCCAAATTTTTAATTATAGTACTTTCAAGCTATTTCTATATTAAAATTTTAAATAATTTTATATAATTTTAAAAATATAATATAATTTTAATTATATAAGCTTTTTAAATTTTCAATTAGTTAAATTATCTAAAATGCAAAAAATAATAAAAAATAATTTTATTTTATAAATAATATCAATATTTATTAAAAATTTGATAAAAGATTTTAATATTCTAGTATATCTCAATTAAACCACTTTTTTAATTATTATTAAATTTTTGAAATAATTAACCTGATAAATAACTTTTTTATCAATTTTTTAAAATAGCGATTTTAGCGGGTTTTTGAATATAAAAGCGTGCGGTGGTCCGTTTGTTTATATAAAGTTTGGTGCTGTTTGGATACTGGTAAATATAAAGTTATTATCTTGGAAATCCTGTTGTCGGATAACCGGGACAACACACTTTTTTGCTGATGTATCAAAAAATTTTATTACTATTATTATTATTATTACCATTATTACTTTTATTGCTATTATATTGAGATTTAATGTTTTCTAGTTTTAAAAGAATTTTGGAAATCTTATATCAGTTTATAATTTATATATTGAATAAGTTATCAATTCTAAAATAAAAAATTTAATATATTTATTTTAGTATAATGATAAAGTGCAATAATAAATTATTAAAAATTATTTATTTTTAAATTAAAATTTAAAATAAATATAATTTTTTATAAAATACTAAATTTAAATCTTGATTAAATATCAATCAATAAACCGAATTTTTATTTTTTTTAATTTAATTACTAAGATTATTATTTCACAAATACTTAACTTTAAATAATTAAAAATTTTAAATTGAATATAATCTAAAAATAATAACAAATCTTTTTTAAATACTAAAAATCTTATAACAACAATTTAAAAAAAAAAAAAAATTTAATAGATTTTTATTTATTTAAATTTAGCAAAAATATTGTTATATTTGAAAATGTTAATTTATTTAATGATTTTGATTTAAGTTTTAAATTTATTAATCTTAAGTATAGAAATTTAAAACTTAAGTACCAAAAAAACTCTAATAATCTTATAACAAATAATAGAATATAGGGAATAACTAGATTATTTAAACTATTAAAAAATAAAAACTAGAAGGCAGCTGCGCCACACTTAAACCCGACTGAATTCCGCATTAAATATAAAAAGTATTATTTTCTTTTTTTTTGGGGGTGATTAGTCTTTAATTTGCTTTATTTTAAACAGTCTCGCTTTATTATAAAACTTTAATATAACACCAAAACAATATATGAGAATCGAGGCCCTTTAGTGAAATTTTCTTTTGAGTACGTAATTATAGAAACCCTCCTATTCAGTCGGGCATAATAGTTATAGTATAGCAAATTTTATTAATTTTTTAAATTATAAATTTAATATTTTATACTATATTAATAATACATAAAAATAAACTGATTAAAAAAATCTTAATATCAAACAAAAAAAAATTTTATTATTTTAAAATTATAAAATTATTTCAATTTTACCAAAAGTATAATACTTATTAACAATTAAATTAATATTAAAAATTTAAAACTAGTTAATAACAATCCAGTAAAATCAGCTTTTATTAATTTAAAAAAAAATTATTTAAAATATTTTTAAAAAATATATAAAAAAATTTATAAATTACTTTAAGATATATTACTTTAAATAATTATATCTATTTTAATAATAGGCTCATAAGAAATCTTGAAAATTTTTATTTAAAAATAAAACAAAAAAAAACAGAATTTATAAAAACTAAAAAGTTGTCATACTGCGTATGATATATGGACCTCGAGGTGGTTCCCAAGATTAATCAAAGTGGTGCAACCATGATATAGCAAAATACCACACCTCAACATATATTACAATTGCAACCAGAATTGCTATACATTTATTGATTGGTTTAAAAATTTATAAATAAATGTTTATTTATAGAATAACACTTTAATAAAAGTTCTTTACTTTAGACCTATTTATTAAAACATTAATAAATATGAAAAAAAGTTGAAAGATTTAAGAAACTTTGATATTATAAAAATAACTAAATATTTATATCAATTGGTCTTAAAAAAATATAAATAATTATAATAAGCATTTTTAAAAAAATCAAGATTACGAATGAACTTTAAGAATTTATTACTGGTGTTTAATTTCAAGAAAAGTGAGAAAACTTAAGTAAGTATTAAGAATTATAAAAAGATTTAAATTTATATAATAAATTATAATTTTATATATATAAATTATATATTTAGCTGTTGATCTGAAATTGATATTAAATAATCTATCTATTAGATAATAATTAAATTATTATTCTACATTGTGTACTAAATACCATTGCAAGTTAAATCTCAAATTGCATCGAGATCCCTAATCTCGTGCGGCATCACAAAACTAAATAAATAAAAAAAATTACAAAAAGTAATTAATAGTTATAAAATTTTTTTATTTGTAATTAAATATTAAAAATTTATTAATTTATTTTTATAATTATTTTTAATAAATCAATTATCAATATTTTTATTTTTAAATCTACCTTTATTACTTTTAGTTTATTAAGATTTTTAAATATAATTTTAATTTTTATTTATATTAGAATTTAAATATTATTAATTTTTCTTTTATTTAAAATAATATGAATTATTTATATAAAGATTTTAAAAGTTTGAAAATAGATGATAGTAACTTAGTTAAATTTTTTAATATTAAAATAAATTTATTAATTTTGATTTTAGCTAATTTAAATATTTTTATAATATTAAAAAATAGTAATATAGTTTTAATTTATTTCTGATTAATAAAATTTTTTATTAAATTATTAGATACTATTGGATATTTTTTATATAAAAAAATTATATTAATTAAAAATTTATAAATATGGTTATTTAAATTATAATTTAAAATAGAATTATTATAATTTAATTATATTATATTTATATAATTTTTATTAAATTTTTTAAGGTAATAACTTACTCTTAATTAGTAGAACTATTTAATTAAAGGTTAGCAATATTAGCAGTAGAAAAAAATTAATTAAATCAGAAAAACTGAATAAAAATTTAGGAAAAAACATTAAAAAATTAATAAAAGATTGGAACAAAAAGATTGAAAATTAATTAAAATAGTAAAATAAAAAGTTAATTGATATATTTTTTTTATAAAAAGTTTAAAAAGATCTGTTAATAATAAAAATATAAAAAAAAACTATAATAGTTTTTTAATAAATTATAATAAAAGTTTTTTTTTTAAATTTAATCATGTATTTAATATAAGATTGATCTGATAAATGGCTTATAATTAAGATAAAAAATTTTTTAAAAATATATATCTTATTAGTTGATCAAATAATAAGTAAATTATAAAAAATTTTAAGTAAATTCTTAGCATTTATTACTAACTATAAAAAAAAAGAAATATAATGATTAATAATTAAAACTATATATACATAAATTTGATTAATTTCAAGTTTTTTTAAAAATAGTTAAAAGATTTTGAGTATTTTTTTTTATATATTTTTGATAATACCTTTTATTATCAATTAATTCTAATCAATAAAAAGAATTTTGATATGGTACTAATTTCTAGGTGTTTAAAATAGACTTCTATATGATCCCTATAACTTCTCAACACCAGCAAATATTCTCTCAAGTGGTCTGATTTTTTGCTGATGTATTAAAAAGGCAATAATTATTATTATAGAAAATATAAAAATATAAAATATATAATATTATTAAATATAAAATAAGATTATAATTTAAAAGCTATTTCAAATAATTAAATATATTTTTATTTATAAATATATATTTGTAATTAATTAATTATAAATAAATGGTAAATTTATTTCCTAGAAATCAAAAATTAATGTTAATAATGTGTTAAAGTTTATAATTTAATACTTATAACTGATAAATCTATATAAGTATAATTGATGATTAATTGATCATAATCTCAACACATCATAGATTCACCTATAATAGTATTTATAGAGCAGTACATATTAACCCGGCTGACGCCTTGTACATATACCGCTACAGGTTAGAATCTTATGAGATTTATAACTGCTCTACGAATTTAGTACGAAATAATTTTTGCTTAGTGGATTTAAAATTATGATATCAAATATAACCTATGTAACTCCACATCAGCCAATTTTGTTACCTAAGCAGAGTATTACGTGCAAGTGCCTCTTGTAACTGATATTGGGTTATAAGATGTCTATTGGCATCGGTTGTGGATACAAATAACATGCTATGATTCTAATCCGTGCCATTGTCTTCCAGTCTAACCTAAGTACTTTATACTGTCCCTTTTTGTAGCTTTTGACCGTATCACTCTTAACAAGGAAATATTATTCGCTCAATGCTACATAACGTTATTCAAAAAAAAAAAAAAAAAGAAAAAAGACGTCCAGGGGAGATAGTTTTTCAATACCTCATGGATATAAGCCATATTACATGAAGGTATCCATGCTCCCCTGTCTTCCATTTATGGCATAGGGTTTACGTCGATAGTTTTAGCACAGAAGCTGCATCTTTGCTTCAAAGGGTTTCGTCGTCAATTCTAAAGTGTGTAATGCTAGGAGTCGAATTCAGTTGAAAAGGCTTTTGCCTTATAATTTTGGACAAGCTCTACACAATATTCTTAAACTATAATATTTTATTATTTATTTTTATTTTCTATATAACATTATTATAAGAATATACTGGGATGAATTCTGTATCAATGTTGAAGGACCTGATTTTATCGTTCAAATAACTTCAACGATCCCCGCTTTGAGATGAGACAAGCTAGGCGGGCAAAACTGCCACGTGACTGCGTTGTGAAGAAAGGAGAATCGACGGTTGATGAAACTTAAATTCACAGGTTTAAAAAAAAAGGAATAAACTTTATAGCATACTTTTTCTCTCTCATGTGATTGCACCATCTTTCCAGTAAACTACCGCACACTCCCTTTCTTTCTCTCTGTCCTTTAACCCCAACCAATCAACTATCCAACCAATCAACCATCCAATCAACCATCCATCCATCTATACATCATCACCATCATCGCCATCATCACGAACATGAATGTCGCACGTCTCCTTCGCCCTCGTCATCTCTTCTCTCGCTCTCCTCTTTCTCGCTCTCCTCTTCCTCTTCCCCGCCATTTCACCGCTCCACCAGTAAATTCCCAGGAATATCATTGTCTTTGAAGACTCTTACTCTCCCCATACAGATCTGCTAATTCTTTATTTAGTCCCTACCAATCAATGGCACCATGGATCAAAAAATCGAGTTTCTCATGATCAAGGCAATCGATCTTAACAAGGTGATAAATATTATTCCAGACATCGAAACATCTAAGAGAATGGCAATTACTGAAAGTAAAATTTGAATAGGCGATAGCAACGATACATGTTCAGCTTCGGTACTTGACTATCGGGATGAGTGCCACTGCTGCTGGGGTGGGTGCTATCTTTGCTAGTGGAGGGGGGGTAAGAGCCTATATGATGATTATTAATATATTTCATACTAGATTTGATCTTGAACCTAATTGACGTTTCGTTTTTTTGTAGCTCCTCATATGGTATATTCAGGATTCAATTGAGGAGAGGAGAAAGTCTAAGGATGCCTAACACTATGGCTCAATTGGTAGAGCGTGTATGCAGGACTATAGTTCTTAAAGCATACAAGGTTGTTGGTTCAAATCCAACTAGTGTAACAGGTGTCTTTGGATTTCTTGTCTTTATCAAGGGTGTTTTTATTAAGGGTGTTTTTATTAAGGGTGTTTTTATTAAGGGTGTTTTTATTAAGGGTGTTTTTATTAAGGGTGTTTTTATTAAAAGTGTTTTTATCAAGGGTGTTTTTTATCAAGGGTGTTTTTATCAAGGGTGTTTTTATCAAGGGTGTTTTTATCAAAGATTCTTTATCAAACAGTCTTTTTCTAGAAAAGCAATAGCAACGATTATCTCGATGTCTCCGTTTCACTGAAATTTGTCCCTCGATGTTGTGGCTAAGCTGGACTTAGAATAAGCTTCTACTGTGAAGTTATTCAAATCAGGCGTGTTGTACTCTACAAGAAACACCAATGTATATTCGCACACATACGATATAGGATACAATTTTAAGCGTCAACTTCGTAGTTCTCAAGTATGGCTTATGCTTTCACAAAATCTATAAGTGTAGCTGAGTCTTGTATATACATCACCTCGGATTTGTGAATCGCTTCAGTTTTGTGAAGTTTCCTTTTTACTTTCATCACTACCTCGGCTCGCACAATATCTAAAATGTTAAGAGGGGAAGAAGCGAAAGATGCCAACTATTCTGTCTATTTGTGAGCTTGTTTATGCGTTTGTTTCATAAGTCTGATATTCTTTGTGAAGTCAACGATTTTGTAGTACAACATAAATTGGCTTGATCATCAGCAAAAAATCGTGTTGACTTCCCGGACTTCTAAGGTTTATGAAGGTTTAGAGGTTTTTAGCTTTCTAAAATCTTTTAAAAGTTAAATAAATATATTTTTTTAATAGTTATTATAAAATTTTTAATATTCAAAAACTTTTTTTTATTTAAAATTTTATAAATTTTATAATTTATTAAAAAAATTTTAAATTTAATTGAAATTCTAATTTTTGTAAAATTATATTTAAAATTAATTTTTTTTAAAAATATTATTTATATTAATTTTAAAATTTTATTTGATATTAATTATTTTTGCTTAAATATTTAGCAACTAAATAAGTATAAATTAAAATATATATATAAATATTAATAAATAATAAAATATATTATTTATAATAGATATTTCTAGTTTTTTTTTAGATTTTTGATATTTATTTATCAATTTTATTAGTATTATTATTTTATATTATTAATTAGTATAATATTTTTAAAAATTAATTTTTAATTATATTAGATTTTAAACATTTTATATAAAATTTTATTTTATATTGATATTAATAAGAATTTTAATAAATTATTGATTAACATTTTCTAATAAATAATTAAAAATATTTAAATTATTTAGTAATGTTTGTAGTAAAATTTTTAAAAATTTAATTTATTATATATATTAATATTCTTTATATTTATTTTTAAATTTAGATTGTTAATTTTTTAAGCTTGTTTACATTGAAATAGATATAAATATTAATAAAAATAATAATAAATATATATAAATTATTGATTAAATTATTATATTTTATACTTAGATTTTTAATAATATTTTAATATTAATTTATTAGAACTTTATGAATAATTGAATAAAAAAATTTTTTTTATCATAATAGTTTATTAATAAATTTTTAATATTATAAAACAAAAATTTATTTTATCATTGTTTTTTAAAAAATTTATATGCTTTAAATTAATTAATTTTTTAATATAATTATTTTGGTTTTAATATTAAGATTTTTTAATTTATAAATATATTAATAATATTAATAATTATTAATATAATATCAAATTTAATTATAAAATTAAAAATATAAATAAATATATTATTTATTAAGTCACTTATATAATTTACTATATATAAAAAATTTATATTTTAAAAAATATTTAAAATATTATTAAATATTATTACTATTTGGTTAGATTTTATTTAAAAATTATTATATAAATATATTATTTTTATTAATATATTTTTAATATTTTATTATAAATTTTTTTATAGTTTATAATTAATATCAGACTCTAAACAACTAATAGCATTAAATAAAAAATTTTTTTTAACAAATTCTATTTAATAAAATATAAAAAAAATTAAAAATATCAAATTTAACCAAATTATGATTAATACTTTTTTTTTAAAAAAAAAAATTTAAAAATTTAAAAATTTAAAAATATTAGTATAAAATATTAAAATTAAATTTAAAAATAAATAATTTATTTATTATTTAATTAGCTTATTATTAATAGTTAATTTATAATTTATATTACATAAAGAATATTAAAATAAAATAAGATAAAATAATACACAAATATTAACAATTTTATACTAAATTATTATTATTATAAAAAGTATTATATGTTTATAAATTAATATAGATATTGATAAAAAAATCTTTTTTGTTTAATAAAAATAAATATATACAAAAAATTATTTCAAA
>JAVHJO010000024.1:0-21220 GCA_036971675.1 Orbilia ellipsospora
AAAAAAATTATTTTTATAAAAATAAATATAAAATAATATAAAACTAGTATTTAACAACTCTAATATATTTGATAATCATTGTCTGGTATTTTTTATATATTAGTACATGTATGAAATTATATTTTAGATAAACTAGTATTTATATTTATATTTTAATTATTTTAAATAAATTAATAATAACTTATTCTTTAAAATATTCTTATTATTAAATATACTTCTAGTGTTAGTTTTTTAATATTTATAATTAGATGTGTTAAGTTTAAAAAAATATTTAGTTTTAAATATTTAATTTATTGAATTATTATTTCTATATATCAATTATTTTAAGCGAGCTATTTATCACCTAATCTTTAAAATATTCTTTCTCTTGAATGGATTTTTTTCGTCAGTTTTTTTATGTTTTTTATTAGATATAAAAAGATTATTAGTTAATTTATTTTTTTAATATATAATAAATCGATTTTTTTTATTAAATTATTTGATTACTTTTTTTATATTAATTATAAAGTTTTGAAAATATTTTTTATATATATTAGCTTATATTAACTTCTATAAATTTATAAATAAATATTCTAAATTTGTTAATTATTTATAAAATCTTTATTATTATTTTTCCCCAATTCCATTAATACTCCATATATTTTTTTTCCTCTATCAAATTCAAAAAAAAAATATTTTAAAAAATTTTTATTTTATTCTTTTAAAATTTGTTAATAAATTTTACAAATCTGGTCAAAAACTTAGTTTAAATATATAAATCAAAATAGTAGTGGAAAATCAATACTAGTTCCATTGGTTACTGGATTTTAATACATAATACAATATAAATTTACAATTTCGACTTTATTAGTAATTGTTTTTAATTAATTTTAAAGTTTTAAATTTATAAAAATTAGATATTGGTTATTTAATAATTTATTGATATTATTAAAAACTGCACCAAATAGTCTTCAAATTTTAATATTCACATCTTATATTTAAATAGTATTTTCAATTATTTAAATAATTACAAAAAATACTAAAAATTTAAAAACAAATATATAAAAACTAATATTAAAATAAAAAAAATAATTGGTATTAAATCTATTAAAAGTAAAAATAGCATTATTAATAAGGTAAAATTGAAGAAAATAAATAGGTAAATCTTTTTTCAACAACTTCCTATTTACTAAAACTAAAAAAAGTTAAAATTTATATCAGCTTCCACAAATCCAATAATAGATTTAGTAAATATATACCCTTTTTGATAGTATTAAAATCAGTTGTTACTTTTTTTTTTAATTTTACTTTATCCCTCAATTTTTTTTCTGTTTTTTTGCGTTTGTTTTCTAATTTTATATATCTATGACTTATAATCCCAAATTTATCCATCTCAACAATCCTACTTTTATAACTCTCCACGAATGTCTTTTTGAGAGAGTCTTTTCACTTTTTAATAACATCTTAAATTACTTAGTATATTATATTCAAGATTTTTACTATATCACTATTATTATCTACTTTTTTATTTCCATTGTTTTATACTTATTAATTGATTTTATCTGTTTTTTATCTAATATTTAATTAAAGAAGTTTAAATATAATCTTTAAAAATCCATTCTATTTTTTTTTACTCATTTCATCTTAGTTATTTCATTTATAAGAGGTATTAATCCAACTTAATAATTAACCTTTTATATTTCGCTTTCCTTTAAAAGAAATATCAAAAATAATTTTGTAAAATTAAATAAAAGCTAGAAAAGATTTTATTAGTTAATAAATAGTTTTTACATATTTTATAGTAGATTTTTAATTTACATATAATTAAACCATCAATATTATTATATAATATTTTATAAATTTTATCCTATATTTTTATTATATCTTCATCATTTTTTTTTATTTTATTATTATTATTATCAAAAATTTTATTTAACAATTTAAAACTAATTTTTATCTCTAAAACATAATAATCTATACCAAATATTAAAAAACTACTTACAAATTTTATTAATATAAATATTTATATTTTTTTGTTCTCTTTTTTTTTTTTCTATTTTTTCTATTTTTTTTACTATTATTACTATTATTATTATTATTATTATTGTCAGCATTATTATTATTATCATTATTATTAGCAATTATAACTGGAGCCTTTCCTTTATCAACACATTTTTTAATTTTAAAAAAATGTTAACAAATTTAATAAATCTATTAAAAAACTTATCAAATTTTCTTACCTTTTACACCTATCTCTTAAACAATTAATTTTTTAAATTATATTTAAATTTAAACACTACTATTATTAACTTCTTATTTTATTATTTTTTTCTCCACTTTTTTATATAAATTTTTTAATTTTGTTTTTTTAGTATATGCCTTTTTTACTAATTTAATATTATCAAAATTAATTTCTTTAGTTTGAATTAAATTTATTATTAAATATATGGTAATTGGAAAGGGATTAAAAATTTTTTTACAATTTTTAATAACTTTTTTTTCTAATTTTCAAATTTTTACAGTATGTTTTATATAAAAAAAGTTTTTATAATAAAAATACTTTCTCATTAAAAAAAAATTAGTTATATTTGTTGGATTTATTATCAAACATAAGAAAACTACTTACCTTTTTTAAATTAAATAAATTTATTTTTATTTTATATTACTTTTTTTATTTTTTCTGATACCAGCCTTTCAGTATTTAATACCAATTTATCAACATTTTTTATAAATTCAATATAAAAATATTGGTATTTTTTAGAAATACTGGTTTTTTAGTTTTCTAAAGTTTTTTAATTTTTAAAAAATATAAGTTAGTATACAACCTTTTTATATCTTTTATTAAATAAATACATACTTGTTGTTATATTCAAATCTAATATTTTTAAATTTGATAAATTATTAATTTCAATATTAAAATATAGTACTTTTATTATACATTTTTATTTTACAATATTTTTAATTATTAATAATATTTTATAAGATGGTTAACTAAAACTAATTTTAAAACATTTATAAAAAGATTATTAATAGTTGGTTAAGTTTGGATATAGTATATAAGGATTCGCTAATAAATTTGACGGAAAAAATAATAAATCTAGTATCTATTAATAATATTTAATCATTTATTATAAATATTATTTTTATTATTTAATGGGGTTATTAAAATAGCTAATAGTAAAAAAAATGGTAATAATAATATTCAATCTAATATTAAATGGTTAATAGTTTTTTATATTTAAAGAAATATTTAATAAATTTTTAATTTATTTATTAGTAAAAAATTACTTCTAGAATTGAACTCATTTAAAATTTTTATTAAATATATAATATATTAGTTTTCAAATTTAATAATAACTTTTTTATATCTTACTTAGTTTATATAAAATCTATTATTTATTTAAAATATTTGTTAAATTTTTATAATCTAAACTTAAGTTATTTAGTTTAATATCAAAATTACTAAATTATTTATTAAAATCTATTAAACTTTTAAAATTATTTTGATTATCTGAAAATAGACTTTTTAAAACTTGTAAAATTTATTAAAAATCATTTTTAGAATTTAATAAATATAAAAATAATTCTTAAAATAATTAAAGTATTATTTAAGAGCTTACTTAAAATATTCAGAAAAGATTTTCTAATAAATATAATACAACTATTAAAGGATTTTTAGGGCTAGATAATTAAGTTTTAATAATAAGTATCTTATTTCCAAAAACAGATTATATATTTTCAATAAAAATATACTATTCTTATAAAAAGAAGAGATTGCGAAGAAAATCTATAGTAACAGTTAAAAAATTTAATTAATTTATACATAGGTTATTGGTATATAATAGATTTGTTATAATTATAGTAATGGTTAGCAAATTAAATTAAATTGTTTCAAATTTAAAAACTTGGATATATTATATAAATATTTATAATTTACTTTATAACAATTGCTTATAAATTTATAAAAATTTTTAGAAATTTTTTTAAATAAAAATATTTTTATAACATCAACAAAAACTTTGAGTTGGCGTCCCGGGTCGTCATGGCCGTCCTGCAGGGGTAGTGCAGGGATGTTGTCGTCCTGCAGGGATCCCAAATAGGAAAGTGATGATTTATTTTATTTTTTAAATTATTAATATTAATATTAAAAAAAATGTAAAATTGCCAAAAGTTAGATATAGGTAATTATTATATAGTTATATAATTATATTATTAATAACTATTATAATTAAAAAGTTATTTAAACAACGAGTGAAATCGCCACATTTGAACTTTAAGTTTAAAATAAAGTGGCTAAATGATCTATTTTTAGTAATATTCTTAAAAAGTGTGGCTGACACTACCTCCGAATATTAAAATATACACTCATTTTAATTAAAATAATTTAAATTAGTGTTTTTTACAAGGGTGTTATTTTTGACATTTTTATTTTTTGCTGATGAATAATAAGAAATATTTATTAAAAAACTTAAATATATGATTATTTAAAATAAATAATATAATTATATCAAAAAAATATATAATATATAAATAAAAAATAGAATTTATTATTTATAAAAAATATTTAAATATATTAAATATTATATATAAAAATAAATAATTTATATTAATAATCAACTATAAAATAAAATAATTTTTAAATAATATTTAAAAAATAAATTTTATTAAATTACTAATATATTATTTTAAAAATATTTTTTTTTAAAAATTTTAATTATTAATTTAGAAATAAAATTATATTATTTAATTATTTAATTAATATTAAATTTATTAAAATATTAGTATATTATTTATAAAATTTTAATATAAAAAGAAATTTTACAAAATATTATTAATATTATGTATAAAAAATTATATTATATACTATTTATATTTTTTAAACCAATATATTATAATATTATAATATTTAGAAGAAGCCCTTTTAAAATAATCAACTTGAAATATAAAACCATTATTATTTTTATTATTAATAAATATTTAGAAAAAAAAATAATTGATATTTTTAACCTTAAAAACAATAATTTTATTTTAAAATATAATTAATTATGAAATTATGACCCTAAAATCAATTTTTGATTATAAACTATTAAATTTATTAAATATAACTGCTAAATTTTTTAAAAATGTTTTAAATTTAGAATTTAAAAAAAAAAGAGGTATACTTATGATTTACAGAATATTTATCCAACAAAAAAATTTATTATTAATTTTGAAATAAATTTAATACCCTAAAGTATATATAGATTAAAACCAAAGATATTTATAAAACCATTAAAAAAATTATTTAAAAACATAATTTTTAAAATCCCTAAATAAATTTTTAAATAAATTAAAACCTTTAAAAAATTATTTGATAAAGAAGTGCCTGACTGACTAGTCAGAATCCATTACTACGCGGAAGGCTGGCTTCAGCGGAACCCTCTCAAAAATATATTACTGAGCAAATTTGTTTATTCAATATTTATTTATAATACATTCTTTTACCTTAAGAAACCCTATTGTTTGTATTTATAATAAAATTGGTAGCAATAAATTAACTTAACAAATAAAATTCTTATAAAAAAGAATAAAAAAAAAAACAATAATAATAATATAGAATACAAAAGTAAAAGAATTTGAGTATCAGTCGGGTTTAAGTGCTTGCGAAGCAAGCCTTCTAGTTTTATTATAATTTAATAAATTTACCCATAAAATACTACTTAAAGAAAATATTACACCTAGATTTATGCCTATCTATGTTTACACCTAAAAAAAATTAACAATTTTTAAAAAATATATCAAAAAAAACTTAAAAAAAATATATTCAACTTTTATAATCCCCAACAAAATATTTAATCTTATTTATTTTAAAGAAAAATAAAAAATTACAAATCTATATAAATTACCAAAACTTTAACAATATTACCATGAAAAATTATACTAAATTACCTTTTATCTGAAAATTTTTTGATTAACTGCAAAATACCATTGTTTTCACTAAATTCAATATTATTATTATTTACATTAACTTTAAAATAGTATTAAATAACATTTAAAAAACAATTTTCCAATACAAATATAAATTATTTAAATATTTAATTATATTTTTTAAATTAATTAATACCATTATTTCAGACTTTTATGAACCATATTCTCAAAAATTATATTAATAAAATATATATTATTTATTTTAATAATATACTTATTTATAATAAAAATCTTGAAGAATATTAAAAATATATTATTTTAATATTTAAAATATTTAATAAATATAATTTTAAGATTAAATTTAAAAAAAATAAAATTTGAAATAATAAAAATAAAATTTTTAAAAACTATTATTATAATTAAAAAAATAAATTTAAATTTAAAAAAAATTTAAGTAATCTAAAATTAGCTAAAATCTTAGATAATTAAAAATATTTAATTTTTTAAAATTATATAATTATTACTGATATTTTATTAAATAATATAGTTATATAGTATCAATAATCCTAATTAAACTTATTAAAATAAAAATTAAATTTAATATGATTTTTAATTAAATTAATATTTTTAATATATTAAAACAATCATTTTTTTCAATACTTATATTTTAATTATATAACTTAAAATTATTTATTAAAATTAAAATTAATATTTTAAATATCATATTAAATGTATACTTATACCAATTATATTTTAATAATAAATAATATTTTATTATATATTTATTTTATAAATTTAATATTATAAAATTTAGATGTTTAATTTATAATAAAAAATTTATAATAATTATTTATATTTATAAAATATAAAAAATATATTTATAAATAAAAAAATTCTTTATTATATATTTTAATTATAAAAATTTTATTTTTTTTTTTATTATAAAAAAATTTAATTGATGATAAGTTTACTAATAAAAACTTTTTAATAAATATAATATAAAAATTATATATTATAAAAATAAAAAAAATTTAGGAATTAATATAATTAACAAAAAATCTAATCTAATAATAAAAATATAATTAGATAAAAAAATAATTTTTGAAAAAAAATTATTTAAAAATATTATTATTAATTAAATTTTTTATATAATTGATAATTAATTTATTAAGAAATTAAAAAAAAGTTATAAATAATATTCTATAATTATTTAAATTTTTTTTAACAACTCTAACACTTTAGAATATTTTATTATTAAAAATAGAGTTTTTTTTTAACAAAAACTTATTAAATAATACTATAACATACTTACTCATAAATATCTAGAAATTAAATAAATTCAAAAACTTCTAACCAAAAACTATTTTTAGTCTTAAATGTAATAATATATCAAGTTAAAACTTGTAATATATGTTATTAAAATAAATTTAATTAATACTTATCATATAAAAAATTATAATTTTATAATATACTATTTATATTTTTTAAGTTATTTTTTATAATTTTATTTAAGAAATACCACCTTCACAAGATCTTTTTATAAATATTATTTATAATAAAATCTTAATAATAATTGATAAGTTTAGTAAAATTATTATTTTAGAATTATGAAATAATAAATAATTTATTAAAAAACTAGAATTAGTTTACAATTAATAAATATTTAGTCAATATAGCTTATAAATTAAATATATTTATAATAAAAATATCCTATTTATTAATAAATTCTAGAATTTAATTAAAAATTAGATTAAAATTAAAATTAATGTTGTTAGTAAAAAATATATATAAATAAATAGAATTATTGAATAAATTATTTAGATAATAAAAATATAATTATATAATTTTCTAAAT
This sequence comes from Orbilia ellipsospora, assembly GCA_036971675.1. Classification (NCBI taxonomy): domain Eukaryota; kingdom Fungi; phylum Ascomycota; class Orbiliomycetes; order Orbiliales; family Orbiliaceae; genus Orbilia; species Orbilia ellipsospora. The sequence goes on from JAVHJO010000024.1 coordinate 7,741, forward strand.
ATTGTATAAAACAATTAAATTAAGTTATTTTTTAATTTCAAATTTATTTATAATACATTTAAATATTTAATTATTAAGTATATGAAATATTTAGAAAATAAAATTTAATAGTAGTATTATTATTTTTAATATTTAAAAAAATAATATTAAAAATAAATCAATATGTTAAAAATATAAAAAATTTTTATAAAAATTTTCAAAAAAACTTCTAATTTATAATTAAATAAATATTATATTATTATAATTAGAAAAGAATAGAAATATTATTTTTTTAAAAAAAAAAAAAAAAAATTTATTTATTTACTAAATATATTAAATATAAAAAATAATAAAATAAAAAATTTAATTATTAAAAATATAAATTATTTATAATTATAAAAAAATTTAATAATAATATTTTTAAATTTAAAATATTAAAATTTATATATATTTATTAATTATTTTATATTTTATTTTTAAAACTAGTTTTAAAAGATTTAAAAAAAAATTTAAATAATAAAAAATAAATCCTAAATTAACTTTAAAATATTTTTAATATTATTTTTATAGCGGTATACGTACAAGGCGTTAGCCGGGTCAATACATACCGCCCTATAAATACTATTATAAGCAAATCTACAATATATTAAAATCATAATCAATCAATCATCAACCATACTTATACAAACCTATATATATTCCAGCTATAAGTATTAAGCTATAAATTTTTATACATTATCAGTACTAACTTCCAATCTCTAGAAAATAAATTTACTATTTATTTATAATTAATTAATTATTTTTATGTGTTTATAATTAAAAATGTATCTAATTATTTAAAATAATCTTTAAATTATAGTCTTATTTTATATTTAATAATATTATATATTTTATATTTTTATATTTTCTATAATAATAATTATTATTTTCTTAATATACTTTATTTTTATTACTAATAATAATAATTATTAAGCATAATAAAATAAAATTAGATAAATATTAAGTGTGCATATACAATACAAATATCACCTTTTTTTAATTTATTAAAAATATATTAATATTTATATTAATTGATATTTTTATAATTTTATAATTTATTATTCTTATTATTATAAAAAATAAAAATTTTTAGACTACTATTAAAATTATAAATATTATTAATATTAATCTAATAAATAAGTATAATATTGTTAAAATTATAATAAATATCATTATTTAAGAATTTATATATAAAAATATTTATAATATTTTTATAAAACTTATTTTAAAAGAAATGATGGATTTATTTAAGTAAAAGTATAAATTAGATATTTAAAATATTATAAATATATTTAAATATTATTTTTTTAATTTTAATATTTAATTTATTAGCTTTAATATTTATATAGTTATAATATATTATTTTAAAAAAATTATTTAAATATAAAAAAAAAAAATTAATTTTTTTTTTATTTTATTTTTATAATCTAGTTTTATAAATATAGTTAATAGTATAATTAATAATTATAATAAAATTATTTATATATTTATATTATTATTTAATTTATAAATAACATTTTTGATAATATAAATATATACACCATTAAAAATTTTTATAATTTTATTTTTTCAAATATTACTAAATATATTAATAATTAAAATTTTTATAGAATTATATTATTAAAAATTAAAAAATTAAGGTTATAAATTTTTAATAATTTTTTATTATTTAAGAATTATTAAAAAAACAATTCTATAGCTATAACAACATTTAAAAACAATAAACACAAGTTTAAATATAATATAAATATAAAAAATAAATAAAATAAAAATTTAGCTATAAATAAAAAATTATATATTAATATAAGTAAAAATTCTAATACTAATATTAGTAATATATTTTTAAAATAGAAAAAAAAAATAATTTATCTATCTTACAATAATTATAAGTATATTTAAAAAATTGTTATTTTAAATTACACCCAAAACTAATACCTTTAAGATAGAAAAAGAAAAAAGCCACCCTTTATCTCTTTATTCCTAAACCTTATAATATAATAATCACATATAAAACTAATATTAAAGAAATTATTAAATTTAGTGATTCTAAAACTATATGGTATATTGATTTAAATGTAAGTGATTGGATTTATAAATTAAAATCCATGTTTAAACTTAATAGTTATATTGAATTTAATATACCTAAATACATATAACTCAAAGATAATTTAATTATACCTACTAAAAAGTATAAAAAAGTAGTTATAAAGATTAAAATTATAATTTTAATAGTACATAATATATTATTTATACTTAAAATAGCTATAAACTTCTATTCTATTAGGAAATTATAAAAATAAAATATTAACATATATTTTATACTATAAGGTAATACTTTAGTATTAAACAATATTATTATTATAAAATTGGTTTTTAACAACAAAATTGGTTTTTATGTATTGAAAAATAATAATAAAAATAATATATTTAAAAAGGTATATAATAATAAAAAATTTTTTATTTATAAGTTTATAGTATTGGTAATTTATTAATTAGTTATAAATTATATATTCCCAATTGAAATTATAGATTTGTTATACTAGTATAAGAAATTAGGTTATACTGGCTAAAAAATAATATATAAAATTATAATAAAAACTAGAATATTTATATTTTTAAATTTTTATAATAATTTATATTATAAAATTTATTTACTATTAAAAATAATAATTTATTATAATATTATTTCTATTATTTTTAAAAAAATATATTTTTTTAAATATATATATATAAATATAATAAATTTATTTAAAATTTTTTATTTTATAAATATTATATTAATATATTAATAATATTAAATAATTAAACTAAATATATATTTATAATTATAAATAAAATTATTTATTTTAAATAAATATATTTTTTTATAAAATATAATAAATATTATATATAATTTATATAGTTTATAATATTAATAAAAAATTAATATAATAAAAATTTTAAAATTATAAAAATATAATTTAATAATATTAAAAAATTTTTATAAAAAAAAATTTTAAAATTTTATAAAAAATATAATATTAAAATAAAATCTTTATATATATATATATATAAATAAAATAGTATTATTAAAAAGATAATATATATTTTATGTAAATTAATAATAACTATTTTAATTAAATCTGGTTTATTTAAACCATTTTAACCTAAAGTTATAACTATAGTTTATTTTATTAATAACTTATATTTTTAAAAAAAAAATAAAAAAATCTTTAAAATTTTAGAAATATAATTTAATAATAATCTGGTTGATTATATTTATTTTCATTTTTTTAATTATCTTATATATATTATAGTTTCTAAAAAAAACTAAATTAAGATTTTTAATAAATATAAAAATTAAAAAAATATTTTTTAAAATATATATATAATAAAATAATATAAAATATAAAATATATTAAAAAAAAAAATTATTATTATTAAAAATATAATTTTTATTAATAATTTTATACTTATAAAAAAAAACTTTAAAATATATTTTAATAATACCAAATATTAGAAAAAATTATACACTAATATTATTTTACTATTACTTATACTTTCTGATTTATAAAATATAAAAATATAATTACAATTTAATATTAAAAAATTATAAAATAAAAAATAACAGTATATTAACACTTTATTACTAAAAAGAGAACCAATATAAAAATTAAAATTTATAATCATTATAAATCTTCCATTTTTTAATAATATAAAATATAATTATAATTATAAAAATTTATTATAATAATTAAATAAATATTAAATTTTAATATTTTTATATTAAAATTAATAAAAAAACTTATTATTCTAAAATATAATAATAAATTAAAAAATATAAAAATTATATATAATTTTTATATTACAATTATTATTAACTCTAAAAATAAATATTTATAATACTTAAAAAAAGTTAAAATTGTTATATTCATAATTATAAAAAATATATCTATAAATCTAAATTTATCTTAATTTTATAAAAAAATAATAATTAATAATAAAAAAATAATTAATTAAATATTATTTAAAAAGAAATAATGTTATTTATTAATAATAAAATATAAAATATACTTTTAAAAATATTAAAAAATATTAAATTATTAAATATATATTAAATTTTTATTAAAAAATATATAAATATAAAAATATTATATAAAACTAAATTTATAATAAAAAATATAAATAACATTACAAAATCTATTATATTAAAATATATATATTAATAATTAATTTATATATAATATGTATATTATTAATATTTATTATAATTCTAGATTTAAAAGTTCATTAATTAAATATTAAAATTATATTTTTAAATATTTACTTATTTTTTAAAAAAAAAATCCTTATTATAATATTTAGTGATTATATTATTCCTAATAATATAACTATATTATTATTATTAAAGTTGTTATATAAACTCAAGTAAGCATTTTATTTATAAAACAAAAATCTTAATTATATTTTTATAAGTTTAGAGTTTTTATTTAAAATAATTAGAAATCAAGCAGACGAGTATTTATATTTTTTAAAATTAAAAAGGTATTTATAAACAAGTATGCTATTAAAAATATGGATAAAATGTGATAATTTTTAAGATTAAAATTAAATGTAATTATGCTTGTAAGTTATTATAACTAAATTAAAAGGATTACTGTAAAAATATATTAAATTAATTTAATTTACTAAATAATAAATTTAGATAAATTTCTATAAACTTAGGTATATAATTTTTAAAAAATATTTCCTATATTAGCAAAAAAAGAATATAAGATTTATTATATTATAATTAAATTATTATAATATATAGTTTATAAAAATAAATTAAATCTAATTTATATAATTTTAAAATTAGAATAATATTCCCATACATCTATAAAAAAATATTGGAAAATTGTTATTTAAATTTATTAATATTTTATTAATATTTATTAATAATTTTTATATTATAATTATAATAAAATTGATTTAAAAGATTTTTTTTTAATATTAAAAAAATATAATAATATTGATTATATTAAAATTTATAAATATAAAAATATAGTATATAAATTTATATTTAAATATTTATATTTCTTAATAAATAATATTATTTTATGAAAAAGTAAGTTTTAAATTATAATTATAAAATTTATTACTAAAATAGAAATAATTATATTTAATACAATTAAAAATAAAAAGAAATAATTATAAAAAGTATTATTAAAAACTTTATTATCAATATAATTAAATATAATATTATTTTTACTTTTTATAATATTATATATAAATAATATTATAATTATAATTGTAAATAAAACCAATAATAATTAATAAAAAATTAAACATTACAAAATACAATACTTTTAAATTTATAAAAAAATTAAATTTAATACTTTTAAATTAAAATATTATAATTGTCACAAACCTATGGTCTTGATAGCACAAATACCTGTACCTTATTTTACACTACATCATTTTCAGTTTTGTTTTGCCACATTTTTTATATAACATCTATTATCTGCATGTATGAATTTTACTACCTTACTCAGAACCCTATTATACAGCACCACACATCATATGACATACAATGTGTGATAAGCAATATATGAGCATGCGATTTACAATTTAAGTGATATACAATAACAGACATGTGATATACAATCATTTGTTATTTATATAAAGCATCATTATATATATAAGATTATCATTAAGATTGATAAATAGTTTTTATTTTTTATCAATCAACTCAAATACAATATAGATTTATAGTTTACTATAACCTTTATTATTATTATATATCTTATATATTATTTTTTAATATTATTGTCATACATATTTTACAAGTTCTAAGAACTCAATATTTTAAATAAAAAATCAGTGTTTAATCAGACAAATTTAATCAAAATATAACATTTTGATTGATTTTATTTAGATTTGACAAAGAAGTATATGTATATCAACAAATAAAATCAATTTAGAAGATTTTATTTTTTCAAAATACAAAATAATAGATGATAAAAAAAACTACATATCTTTTTATAACATATTCTTTAAACCATAATCTATATATTGAAATTGAATTAACCAAACCAATGAATATTTTAGAAGATAATTAAGAAAAATATCATTTTTATTTGAACTTAAACTAATTATAGATTTATTAAACAAAAAAAACAACATTTTTTGAAAAAATGATAAATTATATACTAATATCAGTATTTAAGTTAATGATAAGCTAGTTATATTAATAAAAGAATTCGAGGATGAGTTTATGGATATTACTTTTATAAATAATTTGAGATATTTAAAAAATTTAAAAATTATAATATAAATATTAGAATAGATTATAATGGTTATTACTTATATTTAGACTGAAGTATATACTAATGTATTAAAAAACTATGATTTTATGGAAGAAAACCTTAAATTATTAGGACTAAACCAATTAAAATTATTTTATGAAAGCAAAATACATTTTAAATTTGTTTTTAAAAATAAAGGTAAAAGACGTTAATTATTACCATTCAAAAATTTTGATGAGGATTTTAGTGATAATGATTTTATTTTTAATAGTGATGATAAATTTATTAATTATAAGAATAATCAATGAAGTACCTTTCAAAGTAATATCAAATTATTAAAATTAATCAAATTTGGAGGATTTTTTGTGAAATTTGATTAATTTTTTAGATAGTTTAGTGATATTTTCTACTTTTGATTTAAGGATTATTTTAGTGATGAATATAAAGTCTGCTATGTATTCCTTTTTTTTGAAGGAATTGTTTTTAATATCTATAATATTTATTGTGAAAAATACGAAAAAAGTATTTTATATTAATGATAATATGAAATTTTTGATATTATTTTTATATTTATTAATTATATTATATTTACCAGATTTTTTAGATAGATTTGTGGATATAAGAATAAATAAAAAGAAGTTTTTTGTAAATTTTATGAATTTTGATAAAAAGGATTAGTTAGAAGTTATTTTTAAGAACTCAATTAATATATCTTTTTTATTGATTATAATAATGATTAGATATTTTATTATACAAAAAAAGGATTTAAAATTTAATGGAGATAGGAAGTTATATGATAAAAAACTATTAATAAGGAATTTATTTATAAAGAAATGTAATTTCTTATTATTAAACTAAATAATGTTTTTTATAAAGATAATAAAGTTAATAGTTTACAATTTCATATTTTAGGATAGTTTTATATGAATAATTAAAAATCTTATTAGAACAATTGACCTTATAATAAAGTGAAATACCCAAATATTTATAAATTTAATTAAAATTAATTAAGATTCAATAATAAACTACAGAATTAATGGTAATGAAATGGTTAAGGATGGATTTTTAGAATTATTTACAAATTAGTTTTTATGGAATTAGGAATTATCCAAAATCAACATAAATTATAATATAATAAAATTTTGAAATTTAATAAATTTGTTTGTTTTAATTGTAATAAGGAAAGCTATATAGCCAGAAACTGCAAACAAAAACAACTCCAGAAGGAATGGCAATTTAAACAAATTCATATTATAGATTATAAAAAATTATATGAATAATATAAAACTTATAGTGATTTTGAATATGAAGATGAGTATTAAAAATTTGAACTGGAATAAAAATTTGATAGAATTTTTAATGTTGTTATTAATTAATTTATTTTAGAAAAAAACTTTTTTGAAACTATTTTTTAATGCATTTGTAATGTTTTAATTAATACTCGAATTAATTAATGAATTTGAAATTAAATATATATTTTAGTAGTAGAATCTGATTTGTAAGAATAAATTTTTACTCCTCGAAAAGATATCCTAATCTTCCAAACAATTTAATTATAAAAAATTATTATTAAATTTGAAGATATAGAATTATCAGAATGGATTTTTAATCCTACTTTTATAGATAAAAAATTTTTTATCAAATATTATTGATATAAAAATGTTATAATAAATTGATTTAACGAATTTTTTAAAAAAAAATAAAACTAAATTATTTATAATATTATGGAACAAAAAAAATTATAGTAAATAGAAGTTATATTTTTTGACTAAGATATTCTTGAAACATTTGATATAAAACAAAAATATATTATACCACCAAAATGATTTAATTTATTAACAATTAATGAATATTATTGGATTTGGAATAATCTTCTTTTAGAACAACACCTGCAATATATCCAAGATTTAACAAACAACCTAAAATAAGAATATTAATATTAAAAAAAAAACCAAAAACCAATTTATTTTTAAAAATTTTAAACTATATTAATCTAAAATTTATTTTAAAAAATAATTTTGAATTATTTATAATGAAGAAGAATAATAAAATATTTTAAACTATAATTTTTATAAAAAAATTTCTACCAAAAAAAATAAACTAGAATGATATTTTGAAAAATTTTATAATCAATACTCTTTATTATTAGAGAATAATAAATTTTATAAATACTATAGATTTAAAATATAGATATTTAAAATGTATTTTATAAAATATAGATATTAGAAATATCATTTATATAAATTATATAAATTTTAGAAAACAAAAAATGTTTGTATTTTATATATAAATAAAATATTTATAAAAAATACCACTTCATTAAATGATTTAAATAAAGCTTTTATTAACCACATTAATATTCTATTTACTTTGCAATAATTGATAAATATAGAGCCAAACTTATTTGAAACTTTAATAACTATTAAATCACAATCAAACAACAAGAAATATTTATTAAAAAACCCAAACATATAATCATCCAAAACAGATAGTACAACCACATCAAAAAATACATGATATATAAATAAAAAGTTGAATTCATCGCCTACAAAGAATATCTAAACATGTGTGGATATTACGTATAAGAATAGATAATTTATATTAATAATTAATTATGGAATAAGATAATCCTTAAATAATGTTTTGAAAACAGATTTTATTGGATTATTAACACACCATTTTGAAAACACTTCTTTTTGAAGGTTTTAGTTATTAATTTAGAAATAGGATTATACCACTTAATTACTTGATTAATACCAAATTTACCAAGATATTGGTGTATCATTTATAAAATTTTGATAATAAAAAAAACTTTAAAAAATACTACTGATATTACCTATGAAGATTTAAATTAAAAAAGTTTGGATTTTAACATATTTTGAATGGTTTAGTTTAAACTTTGTTAAGAAAGGATTTGATAAAATATTTAACTGAATTGTAAAATAATATTTTAATATTTTTTGTACAATCAACAAAAATCTTATTAAGGTTTTTGTTGATAATAGAACCAAAACTACTTATATCTCAAAAAACTATGTTAAAAAATATATGTTACCCATATCCCTTAAATTAATATATTATAATGTTATAGTATTTAGAGGAAACCCCTTCAGAATAGTTAAATACGAAATTATTATTACCCTTATTATTAATAATTACTTTGAAAAAAAAATAGTTGATATTTTTAATTTCAAAAAAAACGATCTTATTCTAGAATATAACTAGTTATAAAACCATAATTTTGAAATTAGTTTTCAATTACAAACTATTAAATTTATTAGATATAACTATTAAATTTTTTAGAAATGCTTTAAATTTAGATTTTAAGGAAAAAAAATATATTTACAATTAACAAAATATTTTTTTAACAAAGAAATTTACCACAGATTTTGAAATAAGTTTAATACTTTTAAATATATATAAATTAAAATTAAAAAATATTTATAAGATTGTTAAAAAAATTATTAAAAACACAACTTCCAAAATTTTAAAATAAATTTTGAAATAAATTAAAATTTTTAAAAAAATATTTAATAAAGAAGTTTTACTATAATTTAATAAATTTATTTATAAGATATTATTCAAAAAAGATATTACATCTAAATTTATATTTATTTATGTTTATATCTAGGAAAAATTGAGAGCTTTTAGAAAATATATCAAAAAAAATTTATAAAAAGGATATATCAGATTTTCACAATTTTTTAATAAAACATTTAATCTTATTTATTTTAAAAAAAAATGGAAAGCTGTGAATCTATGTAAACTATTGAAATTTTAACAATATTATTATTAAAAATTATACTAAATTACCTCTTATTTCAAAATTTCTTGACCAGTTACAAAATACTATTATTTTCACCAAATTGGATATTATTACTATTTATACTAACCTTAAAATAGTATTAAATAATATTTAGAAAATAATTTTCTAATGTAAATATAAATTATTTGAATATTTAATCATATTTTTTAAATTAATTAATATTTTAATATTATTTTAGATTTTTATAAATTATATTTTAAAAATTATATTAATAAAATATATATTATTTATTTTAATAATATACTAATTTATAATAAAAATTTTAAAAAATATTAGAAATATATTATTCTAATTCTTAAAATATTTAATAAATATAATTTTAAAATTGAATTTAAAAAAACAAAATTTAAAATTATAAAAATAAAATTTTTAAAAACTATTATTATTATTAATAAAATTAAAATAAATTTAAAGAAATATAAGTAATATAAAATAATTAAAACCTAAAATAATCAAAAATATTTAATTTTTTCTAAAATTATATAATTATTATTAATATTTTATTAAACAATATAATTATATATTAGTAGCTTTAACTAAACTTATTAAAATAGAAATTAAATTTAATATAATCCTTAATTAAATTAATATTTTTAATATATTAAACAATTATTTCTCTCAATACTTATATTCTAATTATACAATTTAAAATTATTTATTAAAATTAAAATTGATATTTTAAATATTATATTAGATATATACTTATATTAATTATATTTTAATAATAAATAATATTTTATTATATATTTATTTTATAAATTTAATATTACAGAATTTAGATATCTAATTTATAATAAAAAATTAATAACAATTATTTATATCTATAAAATATAGAAAATATATTTATAAACAAAAAAATTTTTATAATATATTTAGATTATAAAAACTTTATTTTCTTTTTTATTATAAAAAATTTAGTTAATAATAAGTTTATTAATAAAAACTTTTTAATAAATATGATATAAAGATTATATACTATAAAAATAAAGAAAACTTAAAAATAAATATTATTAATAAAAAACTTGACCTAATAATAAAAATATAATTAAATAAAAAAACAATTTTAAAAGAAAATTATTTGAAAATATTATTATTAATTGAATTCTTAATATTACTTTTTATATAATTAATAATCAATTTATTAAAAAATTAAAAAAAAATTATAAATGATATTTTATAACTATATAAATTTTATTTAATAATTTTAATATTTTAGAATATTTTATTATTAAAAATAAAATTATTTTTTTTAAAAATTTTTATTATATTTTTACTAAAAACTTCTAATAGAAATTTATTAAATAATATTATAATATATTTATTTATAGATATTTAAAAATTAAATAAATTTAAAAATTTTTAATTAAAAATTATTTTTGGTTGTAAATGTGATAATATATTGAATAATATATTAAGATATATAATATATACTATAAAAATAAATTTAGTCAACATTTATTTATAAAAAATTATAATTTTATAATATATTATTTATATTTTTCTAAATTATTTTTTATAATTTTATTTAAGGAATGTTAAAATCTTAAGACTTACTTATTAATATTATTTATAACAAAATATTAATTATTATTTATAAATTTAATAAAATAACAATTTTAGAATTATAAAATTTTAAATAATTTACAAAAAAATTTGAATAAATTTATAATAAATAAATATTTAACCAATATGGATTATAAATTAAATATATTTGTAATAAAAATATCTTATTTTTTAGTAAATTCTAGAATTTAATTAGAAATCAGATTGGAACTAAAATTAATATTATTAGTAAAAAATATACTTAAATAAATAAAGTAATTGAATGAATTATTTAGATAATTAAAATGTGGTTATATAATTTTTTAAATATTATACAAAACAATTAAGTTAAGTTATTTTTTAGTTTTGAATTTATTTACAATATTTTTAAATATTTGATTATAAGATATATTTTTTATAAAATATTCAAAAGATAGAATCCAACAGTAATATTTTTATTACTGATACTTAAAAAAATAATACCTTAAGCAGATAAACATATTAAAAATATAAAAAATTTTTACAAAAATTTATAAAAAGATTTTTAATTTATAACAAAATAAATATTATATTATTATAATAAAAAAAAAATAAAAATACCTTTTTTAAAAGAAGAAGATAAAGTATATTTATTTATTAAATATATTAAATGAAAAAACTGATGAAATAAAAAATTTGATTATTAGAAATATAGATTATTTATGATTACAAAAAAATTTAGCAATAATATTTTTGAACTTAAAATATTAGGATTTATACATATTTATTAATTATTTTATATTTTGTTCTTAAAGTCAGTTTCAAAAGATTTAAAAAAAAATCTAAATAATGAAGAATTAAAATTTAAAAATTATATTAAATATAAATTCAAAAAAATTTTTGATAAACCTAATAAAAAAAACAAATATTTCATAAAATGGTCACTACTTTATAAATCCCAAAACAATTTTTAGATTTTAAAAAATAATATACCTGTTACACTTCGATCAAGTCCGTCTGACCAAACACTAATCTCTCACTTTAAGATACCAGGTTTTCAAAACTTATAAAATATGTATAACAATGATATCAAAGAATAATATATAAAATGTATAATAATAATAAAGGTTATAATAAACTATAAATCTGTATTATATTTAAATTGACTGATGAAAAATAAGAATTATTTATCAATCTTAATAATAGTCTTATATATATAATGATGCTTTATATAAATAATAAGTAATTATATGTTTATATTTGTAAACATATAAGTATGCAAATATAGGTGTTTTATATGTTTACATATTTTGAATGTGTAAATATGCAAATAAGTAGGTTATATAATATATAATATTGTATGACAAGGGTCTGAACAGATAGGTAAATATAAGTACATGGATAATAAATATTATATAGGAAATGTAATAAAGTAGAACTGAAAATGATGTAGTATAAAATAAAGTATAAATATTTGTATTATCAAAACTATAAATTTATAATATTATTTTCTTTTTTAAGGATTAATGTTTGTACAATAGTAAGTCTTGTATAGGTTTAATATTTTGGGTAATTTGGAAGTTTATATAAAAGTTAAATTCTGAATAATTAGGATTATTATATAAAGTTAATATTTAGTATAGGTATTTTGGTATAGGTTGTTATTCTGTATAAAACTTTTATTTATATAAATATATGGGGTAAGATGATAATATAAACAAAAATGTATAAAAAAATAGTAATTAAATTAAAATAGTAGCTTAAATTTAAATTTCAAAATATTTTTAAAAATAATTAATATATTTCTAAAATTAAATATAAATACTAGTAAAATATTATTAAAAAAAAA
>JAVHJO010000025.1:0-20276 GCA_036971675.1 Orbilia ellipsospora
TTTTTCTAAGTTATTTTTTATAATTTTATTTAAAGAATATTAAAATTTTGAAATTTATTTATTAATATTATTTATAACAAAGTATTAATCATTATTTATAAATTTAATAAAATAATAATTTTAAAATTATAGAATTTTAAATAATTTATAAAAAAACTTAAACAATTTTATAATAAATAAATATTTAATTAATATAATTTATAAATTAAATATATTTATAATAAAAATATCTTATTCTTTAATAAATTCTAGAACTTAATTAGAAATTAAATTAAAATTAAAATTAATATTACTAATAAAAAATACACTTAAATAAATGAAATAATTGAATAAATTATTTAAACAATCAAAATATAATTACATAATTTTTTAAATATTGTATAAAATAATTAAATAAAGTTATTTTTTAATTTTAAATTTATTTACAATATCTCCAAACACTTAATTATAAAATATACCCCTTATGAAATATTCAAAAAATGGAATTTAGTAGTGATATTTCCATTACTGATATTTAAAAAAAAAATACCCCAAACTGTAAAGGTTTACAGCTCAGTACTTATAGCTGGAATGTATGTAGGTTTATATAGGTATAATTGATGATTGATTGATTATAATTTCAATACATTGTAAATTTACCTATAATCATCAGCAAAAAAAAAAAGTCGTAGGACGGCTGACAGCAGACGTCAGATGCCTTTTAGGTGTTGCGACGGCAGGATATTGGAACGGTAGATTAATTCTGGACCATATTAAAAATTTTATTTATAATATATATAAATAGATTTAGAACTATTTTAATATATCTGAAAGCAATTGTTATATAACTTCAAAAAAATATAAAATAATTAATTATTTATGATAAAAATGATTAAAAAAAACTATCTTTATAAAAATAAATATAAAATAATATAAAATTAGTGTTTAATAATTTTAATACATCTGGCAATTATTATTTAATATCTTTTATATATTAGTACATATATAAAATTATATTTTAAATAAACTAATATTTATATTTATATTTTAATTATTTTAAATAAATTAATAATGATTTATTCTTTAAAATATTCTTATTATTAAACATATTTCTAGCATCAGCCTTTTAATATTTATAATTAAATATATTAAATTTAAAAAGATACTTAATTTTAAATATTTAATTTATTAAATTATTATTTCTGTATATTGATTATTTTAAGTAAGCCATTTATTACTTAATTTTTAAAATATTCTTTTTTTTAAATAAATTTTTTTTATCAGTTTTTTCACATTTTTTACTAGATATAAAAAAATTATTAATTAATCTATTTTTTTAATATATAATAAATCAATTTTTCTTATTAAATTATTTAATTACTTTTTTTACATTGATTACAAAGTTTTAAAAATGTTTTTCATATATATTAGCTTATACCAACTTTTATAAGTCTGTAAATAAATATTCTAAATCTATTAATTATTTATAAAATTTTTATTATTATTTTTTCCCCAATTCCATTAATACTTTATATATTCCTTTTCCTTTATCAAATTTAAAAAAAAATATTTTGAAAAATTTTTATTCCATCTTTCTAAAATCTGCTAACAGATTTTACAAGTCTGATCAAAAACTTAATTCAAATACATAAATCAAAATAATAATAAAAAATTAATACTAATTCTATTAGCTACTAAATTTTAATACATAATATAATATAAATTTACAATTTTAATTTTATCAACAATTATTTTTAATTAATTTTAAAATTCCAAATTTGTAAAAATTGGATATTAATTATTTAATAATTTATTAATATTATTAAGAATTATATTAAATAATTTTTAAATTTTAATATTTACATTTTATATTTAAATAATATTTTAATTATTTAAATAATTATAAAAGATATTAGAAATTTAAAAACAAATATATAAAAGCTAGTATTAAGATAAAAAGAATAATTAGTATCAGATTTATTAAAAATAAAAATAGTATTATCAATAAAATAAAATTAAAAAAACAAACAAATAAATCTTTTTTCAATAATTTCCCATTTATTAAAATTAAAAAAAAATTAAAGTTTATATTAATTTTTACAAATCCAATAACAAATTTAATAAATATGTATTTTTTTTGATAATATTAAAATTAATTATTATTTTTTTTTTTAATTTTGTTTTATTCCTCAGTTTTTTTTTTTGTTTTTTTATGTTTGTTTTTTAATTTTATATGTTTGTGATTTATAATCTCAGATTTATTTATTTTAATAATTTTATTTTTATAATTTTTTATGAATGTTTTTTTGAGAAAATTTTTTATTTTTTAATAATATCTTAAATCATTTAGTGTGTTATATTTAAGATTTTTACCATATTATTATTATTATTTATTCTTTTATTTTTATTGTTTTATATTTATTAATTAATTTTATTTGCTTTTTATTTAATATTTAATTAAAGAAGTCTGAATGTAGTTTTTAAAAATCCATTCTATTTTTTTTTATTTATTTCATTTTAGTTATTTTATTTATAAAAAATATTAATCTAGTTTAATAATTGATCTTTCATATTTTATTTTTTTTAAAAAAAATATTAAGAATAATTTTGTGAAATTGAATGAAAACTAAAAAAAGTTTTACAAATTAACAAATAATTTTTATATGTTTTATAATAAATTTTTAATTTATATGTAATTAAATTATTGATATTATTATATAATATTTTATAAATCTTATTTTATATTTTTATTATATTTTTATTATTTTTTTTTACTTTATTATTGTTATTGTTAGGAATTTTGTTTGACAATCCAAAATTAATCTTTATTTTTGGAATATAATAATTTATATTAAATATTAAAAAACTATTTATAAATTTTATTAATATAAGTATTTATATTTTTTTATTCCTTTTTTCTTTTTTTCATTTTTCTTATTCTTTCTATTGTTATTATTGTTATTATTATTATTATTATTATTATTAGTATTGTTGTTATTATTGTTATTGTTAGCAGCTGTAGCTAAAACCTTTTTTTTATTAATACATTTTTTAATTTTAAAAGAATATTAGCAAACTCAATAAATTTATTAAAAAATTTATTAAGTTTTTTTATTTTTTACATTTATTTCTTAAATAATTAGTTTTTTAAATTATACCTAAGTTTAAATATTGTTATTATTAATTTCCTGTTTTATTACTTCTTCCTTTACTTTTTTATATAAATTTTTCAATTTTGTTTTTTTGGTATATATTTTTTTTATTAATTTAATATTATCAGAATTAGTTTTTTTAATTTAAATTAAATTTATTATTAAATATATAATAACTAAAAAAGAACTAAAAATTTTTTTATAATTTTTAATAACTTCTTTTTCTAATTTTCAAATTTTTACAATATACTTTGTATAAGGAAGGTTTTTATGATAAAGATATTTTCCCACTAAAAAAAAATTAATTATATTTGTTAAATTTATTATTAAATATAAAAAAATTGTTTACTTTTTTGAATTAAGTAGATTTATTTTTACTTTATATTACTTTTTTTACTTTTTTTGATATTGGTCTTTTAATATCTAATACTGGTTTATTAATACTTTCTTATAAATTTGATATAAAAATATTAATATTTTTTGGAAATACTAGTTTTTTAGCCTTCTGAAATTTTTTAGTTTTTAAAAAATATAAATTAGTATATAATTTTTTTATATTTTCCATTAAATAAATATATATTTACTATTATATTTAAATCTAATGTTTTTAAATTTAATAAATTATTGGTTTTAATATTAGAATATAGTATTTTTATTATATGTTTTTATTTTATAATATTTTTAATTATTAATAATATTTTATAAAATAATTAATTAAAACTAGTTTTAAAATATTTATAAAAAGATTATTAACAATTGGTTAAATTTAAATATAGTATACAAAAACTTACTAATGAATTTAATAAAAAAAATAATAAATTTAATATTTATTAATAATATTTAATTACTTATTATAAATATTATTTTTATTGTTTAATAGAGTTATTAAAATGGTTAATAGTAGGGGAGATGGTGATAATAGTATTTAATTTAATATTAAATAATTAACAACTTTTTTATATTTGAAAAAATATTTAATAAATTCTTAATTTACTTATTAATAAAAAATTATTTTTAGAATTAAATTTATTTAAAATTTTTATTAAATATATAATATATTAGTTTTTAAATTTAATAATAGCTTTTTTATGTCTTACTTATATAAAATTTACTATTTATTTAAAATATTTATTAAATTTTTATAATTTAAATTTAGGTTATTTGGTTTAATATTAAAATTACTAAATTGTTTGTTAAAATTTATTGAATTTTTAAAATTATTTTAATTATTTGAAAACAGACTTTTTAGAATTTATAAAATCTGCTAAAAATTGTTTTTAGGATTTAGTGAATGTGGAGATAATTTGTAGGATGGTTGAGGTATTCTTTGAGGGCTTGCTTGAGGTGTTTGGAAAGAATTTTTTAATAAATGTAGTGTAATTGTTGGAAAATTCTTAAAACTGGATAATTAGGTTTTAATAATAAGTATTTTACTTCCAAAAGTAGGTTGTGTATTTTCAACAAAAACACACTATTCTTATAAAAAAAAGAAATCACAGAAAAAATTTATGGTAATAGTTAAAAAATTTAATTAATTTATATATAAATTATTGGTATATGATAGATTTATTACAATTATAGTAATAATTGGTAGGTTAAATTAAATCATTTTAGATTTGGGAACTTGGATATATTATATAAATATTTATAATTTGTTCTATAATAATTACTTACAGATTTATAAAAATTTTCAAAAAATTTTTTAAATAAAAATATTCTTATAATATATTAGTAAATATTCTATTATTATAAATTATTTTTAAAAAAAATTATATGGTATAATTTTATAAACTAAAAATTCAGATAATTTTCTTATATTAAATATTAAATTTATAAAATATAATTATAATATTCTTATTAGTACAAGATTAGTCCAATTGAATTTGAAAAAAAAAGTTTTTAGATTTAGGCACTTTATTAAACCACTATTTATAACTTTAAAAGTTTGCTGATAAATACATTAAAACTTCAAATTCCTTCTAATATTTATTCAAATATAAAAAACAAATTTATAATTTTTAAATATTGGTTTTTTGTAAGAAAAAATATAAATAAAATGGATAATAAATAATTTATAAATGAACATATCATTTACAATTATATAAAAATATAATTAAAAAAGTAATAAATATTATAAATCTAATACAAAACTCTAAACAATTCACCAATCTAAATAATAATAATAATATAAAAATATTAAATAATTTTAATATAAATAAAATTTATATAAAAATATTTCCAAATACTAAAAATCTAGTAACAAATTTATTTGAATATATATTTATACTAAAAAACAAATTATTATTTTTTAATAATAAATATAAATATAAATTTATAAAATAATTTATTAAAACAAAAATTTCTAAAATATCAATCAACCATTTTTTTAAATTAAAAAAATTTATAATAGTTTTTTATTAATTCTTATACATCTACATATATATTTTAAAATCAAATCAATAATATAAAAAAAGAATAAAATTTTAATTTTAAAAAAGTTATTTACAATTTTAATATACTAAATCATCCACCTATCAAATATTTATATCGGAATATTATTAATTATATTACGTATTTATTATAACAACCAGCATATACATAAAGTTTAATTTTTATTCTTTATAAAAAATATAATTTATATAAAAAACGTTTTTATTCTAAAATATATATTATAGATTAGTAATAAAATAAGCAAATAATATTAATATTAAATATTATTATAAATTAATAAATAATAATTTCATCTAGAAATAAATATTATAAAATAAAATAATAATTCTTATAATCAATACATTAAATAGTTCACATTTGACTAATTTTTCTAGTAATAAAAAAGTTTAGCCAATATATATTATAATCAGTAATTTGTTTTTATATATTTATAATAAATTATCAAATTATATTTATATATTACTTACTCTACTTCTAACTTTTCCAAAAAAAATACATTTAAATCCCTAGTAAAAAAACCAAATTACTAGTAATATCCAAAAAAATTATTTAAAAAATCCTTTCTTCTTTAGTAGTTGTCACAAATCCTACAGAAAATATAACAAAACTAGGAATCAACATAACTTATATTAATAATAAAATTTAAAAATATTATTTACAATTAGCTAATTAAATTACAGATTATATTAAATACTATAAACTTCTAAATATTAACAATCAATCATATATAATTTATAAAATTAATTTCCTAAGTTTAAGAATGTATACTCCAATAAATTTATTTTGAAATTATCATGATTATAAAAAAATAAAAGCTAATTTACAAAAAGAGAACATAATTTGTTATAAACCTTGGAATATTAAAAATTAAAACAATATTTTAAATAAAAAAAATTTAATAAAATTCCAATTACTTTCTACCAATTTTTTAATATTTATTTTAATATTTTTTTTTAAATTTGATTTTCTTCATAGTTTTTATTTTAGAATAAATATATTATCAAATAAATATTATTATTTATTAAAAAGTATAAATAATTAAATATATTTAATGTAATTTAAATTAAATTTTAAATATTTTTTAAATTTTTCAAATTTAAGTTTACCTTTTCACAAATTACCTAATAACAAAGTAAAAAATTAAGATCTACTAGCCGAATTCTTTTTTCTACCCTAACAATTACTTTAAATATACTATTAACTTTTTAGTAACCAATATTCAACAAAATTCTTATATATATTCAATCATTTTTAAAATTTTATTTACTATAAAAATCATATATTAGCAACTCTCAAATATTTAAAAAATTACTAATAACAATTTTATACTACAAAAGACATTTTTTTAAAATATTGAAATATTGGATAAAAATAAAAATTTAAATAAATATATCTATAATGTAAATTAAACATAAGGAAACAATTTATAAATTTAGGAAATTAATATAAAAAAAATTTAATAAATAAATTATAATAAATTAATATTAAATATATTTCTAATTTTTAACAATTAAAAATTTTTAATATTATTAAATTTTATTAACCAACTTACTTTGCAAATTCTATATAATTATTTAAACATTTATAAAATTAATCAATAAATATACCAGAATTATTCTATAAATTTTTTAAAAATAATTATTAATTTTCAAATTATATTAATTTTTTAATTTAAATTTTTTAATATTAAATATAATATCATATTTTCAAGCTATGTTACTTAAATTTTAAAAATCTTTTTTTTTTAAAAAATTTAAATTTACTAAATTTTTTAATTAATTTTAGAATATCTACTCAAAAATTTTATAAATATATCACTATTTTTTAAAAATACTAACCCATCATCTTATTTATTTTTATTAACAAATATTCCAAAGTTTTAAAAAATTATTTATAATTTTAAAAAACCTTGATTATTATTAAATATTAACCAATGGATTATTAATTATTTTACTTATAAATTTAAATTACTAAATTTATAATATTATTTATATTTTTATATCAAAAAAGACTAGTTAAAAATAATTTATAAAAATTACTTATCTAATATTTTGAGTCTAATAGTAGATAAGTTAGAATTTTTTTTCTCTAAATTCAATTATTAACTATATAATTAATTATATATATTAATTCTAGATTTTACAAATTTAATAAAAAACATTATATATCTGTCATAGCCACGGCTAAGACATGGCAACACCTACCACCAAAAACGCGCTCTCATTCTTTTGCACAATCATTTATGCTATAATAATCAGCATGTTTGCTTGTTTGATCAATTACCTTTGTTTTATGTGTTCTATATAATGTACACATATCACATGACTGATATGACACTCAAGATTATATCAACATATTATTAAGATGATATGGTGTTTAAAACTATATCAACATATTACCAAAATAATATAATGCTTAGGATTATATCAATATATTATTAAGATAATATGGTGTTTAGGACCATATTAACTTATCACATATATTTGTATAAAGTATTATTATATATATAAGATTATTGTTAAAACTGATGAATAATTCTTACTTTCTATCAATTAATTTAAATATAATATAGATTTATAGTTTACTATAACCTTTATTATTATTACATATTTTATATATTATTCTTTAATATTATTGTCATATATACTCTATAAGTTTTGAGAATTTGGTATCTTAGAGTGAAAGATCAGTATTTGGTCAGACAAATTTGATCGAAGTATAATATTTTAACCAATTTTACTCAAATTTGATGGAGAAGTATATGTATATCAATAAGTGAAATTGATTTAGAAGATTTTATTTTTTTAAAATACAAGATAACAGATGATAAAAAAGATTGTGCACCTTTTTATAACATATTCTTTTATTTAAACCAATTTACTGCTAATCAGATCAATTAAACTAACAAATACTCCAGAAAATAGTTAAAAGAAGTATCACCCCTACCCAAATTAAAACTAACAGTAGATCTACCAAACAGAGAAAATGATATTTTTTAAAAAAACGATAAGTTATACACTAACACCAATACCTAAATTAACAATAAACTAACCACACTAATAAAAAAATCCGAGGATGAACCTATGAATATTATTTTTATAAATAATTTAAAATATTTAAGAAATTTAAAAATTACAACACAAATACTAGAATAGATTATAATAATTATCATTTATGTTTAGATTGAAGTATATACTAATACACCAAAACTTATAAAAGAAGATTTTGGATTATTAGGACTAAGTTAACCAAAACCACCATACAAAAACAAGATATACTCCAAATTTACCTTTAAAAACAAAAGCAAAAAATATCAACTATTATTACCTAAAAATTTTGATGAGGATTCCAGTAATAACAATTCTACCCCAAATAGCGACAATGAATTTATTAATTATAGAAACAATTAATGGAGCATTTTCCAAAACAATATTAAATTATTAGAGCCAATTAAATTTGGAGGATTCCCTACAAAATTTGATTAATTTCTTAGATAGCTCAGCAATATTTTCTATTTCTGATTTAAAAATTACCCCAGTAATGAACATAAAATTTGCTATGTATTTTTCTTTCTTAAAAGAATTGTTTTTAATATTTACAACATTTACTGTGAGAAATATAAAGAAAGTATTTTATATTAATGACAATATGAAATTTTTGATATTATTTTTATATTTATTAATTATATTGTATTTACTAGATTTTTTAGATAAATATGTGGATATAAGAATAAGCAAGAAGAAGTTTTATATAAATTTTATAAACTTTGACAAAAAGGATTAGCTAGAAGCTATTTCCAAAAATTTGATTAATATATTTTTTTTATTAACTATAATAACGACTAAATATTCCACCATATGAAAGAAAAATTTAAGCTTTAATGGAGATAGGAAGTTATATGGTAAAAAATTATTAATAAAGAATTTATTTATAAAGAAATGTAATTCTTTATCATTGAATTTGATGATGTTTTTTATAAAGATAATAAGACTAATATTTTATGATTCTAAATCTTAGGATAATTTAATTCGAATTATTAACAACCTTATTAGAATAATTGATTTTATAATAAGGTAAGAAATTAGAATAATTATAAATTTAATTAAGGTTAATTAAGGTTTAATAGCAAGTTTTAGAACTAATGGTAACAAAATGGCTAAGGATGGATTCTCAAAAATTATTTATGGTCTAGTTTTTATAAAGCTAGGAGTTATTCAAAATTAATATAAATTATAATATAATAAGTTTTTAAAATCTAATAAATTTGTTTATTTTAAATGTAATAAGGAAGGATATATAGCCAGAAACTGTAACTAAAATTAATTCCAAAAAGAATGGTAATAGAAACAAGTTTGTATTATAGACTATGAAGAATTATATGAATAATATAAAATCTATAACAATTCTGAATATGAAGATGAATATTAGGAGTTTGAATTGGAATAAGAATTTGATAAAACTTTTAATGTTGCTATTAATTAAATAATTATAAAAGAAAATTTTTTTGATATTATTTTTTTAATGTATTTGTAATGTTTTAATTAGTACTTGAATTAATTAATAAATTTGAAATTAAATATATATTTTAGTAGTAGAATTTGATTTGTAAGAACAAATTCTTATTTTTTGAAGAGATATTTTAATTTTTTAAATAATTTAATTTTGAGAAATTATTATTAAATTTGAAGATATAGAATTATTTAAATAGATTTCTAACTTTAATATTTTAAATAAAGAATTCTTTATTGAATATTATTGATATAAAAATGTAATGATGAATTGATTTAACAAACTCTTCAAAAAAAAATAAGATCAAATTATTTATGATATTATGGAATAAGAAAAATTATGGTAAATTGAAGTTATGTTTTTTGATTAAGATATTTTTGAAATATCTGATATAGAATAAAAATATATTATATTACTAAAACAATTTAATTTTTTTATGATTGAAAAATATTATTGGATCTAAAATAATTTTTTTTTAGGATGATATTTGTGATATATCCAAGATTTAATAAATGATCTAAGATAGGAATATTAGTACTAAGGTGAAACAAAAAACTGATTTATCCCCAAGGATCTTAGGCCATATCAATCCAAAATCTATTTTAAAAAATAATTCCGAGCTATTTATAATGAAGAAGAACAATAAAATACCTTAGATTATGATTCTTATAAAGAAACCTTTATTGAAAAAAATGAACTAGAATGATGCCCTAAAAGATCTTATAATTAATATTTTTTATTATCAAATAATAACAGATTCTATGAATATTATGGATTTAAAATATAAATATTTGAAATATGTTTTATGGAATGTGGATACTGGAGATGTTATTTATATAGATTATATGAATTTTGTGAAATAAGAAATGTTTATATTTTATGTATAGATAAAATATTTATGGAAGGATATTATTTTGCTGAATGATTTAGATGAAGTTTTTATTAATTATATTAATATTTTACTTATCTTACTATGATTGATAAATATGGAGCCGAGCTTGTTTAAGATTTTAATGATTATTGGATTGTGATTGAATGATAAAAAATATTTATTGAGGAATTTAAATATATGATTATCTAGAGCAAACAATATAACTATATTAGGAAATGTATGATGTGTGGATAGAGGGCAAAATTTATTGTTTATGGAGGATATTTAGGTATATATAAACACTATGCACAAAAATGGATAATTTATACTAATAATCAACTATGGAATAAAATAATTTTTAAATAATACCAAGAAAATAAATTTTACTGGATTACTAATATACCCTTTTAAAAATATTCCCCCTCAAAGGCTTTAGTTATTAGCTTAGAAATGGGACTATATTATTTAACTACCCAATCAATATTAAATTTACCAAGATACTAACGTATTATCTATAAAACTCTAATATAAAAAAAGACCTTAAAAAATATCACTGATATTATTAATGAAGATTTAAACTAAAAAAGTTTTAAATCTTAACGCACTCCAAATAATCCAACTCAAACTTTGTTAAAAAAGGACCTGATAAAATATTCAATTGGATTATAAAGTAACATTTCAATATTTCTTGTATAATTAACAAAAAATTTATTAAAGTTTTTGCTGATAATAAAACAGAAATTACCTATATCTTAAAAAACTATATTAAAAAATATATACTATTTATATTTTTTAAATTAATATATTATAATGTTATAGTATTTAAAGGAAGTTTTTTTGGAATAGTTAGATATGAAACTACTATTACCTTTATCATCAATAATCATTTTAAAAAAAGAATAATTAACATTTTTAACCTCAAAAATAACAACTTTATTTTAAAATATAACTGGCTATGGGACCATAACCCCAAAATCAGCTTTTGATTATAAACCATTAAGTTTACTAGATGCAACTGCTAAACCTCTCAGAAATGCTTCAAATTTAAACCTTAAAAAAAAGAAGTATATTTACACCTAATAGAATATTTTTCTGATAAAAAAATTTACCACAAATTTTGAAATAAACCTAACACTCTTAAACACATATAGATTAAAGTTAAGGATATCTATAAGACCGTTAAGGAAATTATTAAGGATATAACTTCCAGGATCCCAAAATAGATCCTGAAGTGGATTAAAATTTTCAAAAAACTACCTAACAAAAAAGCTTTACTATAATTTAATAAATTCACCCACAAGATATTATTTAAGGAAGGTATTACACCTAAATTCATATTTGTTTATGTTTACATTTAAGAAAAATTAAAAATTTTTAGAGAATATATCAAAAAGAATTTATGAAAAGGATATATCAAACCCTTGTAGTTTTTAGTAAAATATTTAATTTTATTTGTCCCAAAAAAAAATAAAAAGCTACAAATCTATATAAACTATTGAAACCTCAACAATATCACCATCAAAAATTGTACTAGATTATTTTTTATTTTAAAATTTTTTGATTAATTATAAAGTGTTATTATTTTCATTAAATTAGATATTATTACCACCTACACCAATTTTAGAATAACACCAAATGATGTTTAAAAAATAGTTTTTTGATACAAATACAGATTATTCAAATATTTAGTTATGCCTTTTGGATTGACTAACACTTTGGTATTATTTCAAATTTTTATAAACCATGTTTTCAAGGATTATATTAATAAGATATGTATTATCTACCTTGATGATATATTTATTTATAGTAAAAATTTTAAAGAATATTGAAGACACATTATTCTAGTATTTGAAGTACTTAATAAATATAACCTTAAGGTTGAATTTGAAAAAATAGAATTTAAAATAACAGAAATAGAATTTTTAAAAACTATTGTTACAACCAAAGGAATAAAAATGGATTTAAAAAAAGTTTAAGTAATATAAGACTGGTCAAAATTTGAAATAGTTAAAGATATTTAATCCTTTTTAAAATTATGTAATTATTATTGATGTTTTATTAAATAATATAGTTATATGTTAGTAGTCTTAACCAAACTTATTAAAATAAGAACCAAATTTGATATAACCCCTAGTTGAATTAATGTTTTTAATATATTAAAATAGTCATTTTTTTTAGTACCTATATTTTAATTATATGATTTAAAGTTATTTATTAAAATTGAAATTGATGTTTTAGATGCTGCATTAAGCGCATGTTTATGCTAATTATATTCCAACAATGAATGGTACCCCATTATATATTTATCTTATAAATTTGATGTTATAGAATTTAGATACTTAATCTATAACAAAAAATTAATAGCAATTATTCATGTTTATAAAATATAAAAAGTATACCTACAAATGAAAGAATTTTTTATTGTGTATTCTGATTATAAAAATTTTATTTTTTTTTTTATTACAAAAGAATTTAGTTGATGATAAATTTGCTGGTGGGAATTCCTCAGCAAATATAATATAAAGATTATACACTGCAAAGACAAAAAAAACTTAGGAGTAGATGTTATCAGCAAAAAACCTGATTTAATAGTAGGAGTACAACCAGATAAAGAAGCAATTTTCAAAAAAAAATTATTTGAAAACATTATTATTAATTGAATTTTTAATACCACTTTTTATATAATCAACAACCAATTCACTAAAAAATTAAAAAAAAGCTATAAATGATATTTTATAACTACATGAATTTTATTTAACAACTTTAATGTTTTAAAATACTTTATTATTAAAGATGGAGTTATCCTCTTCAGAGATTTTTACTATATTTTTATTAAAGACCTCCAACAGAAATTTATTAAATAATATTATGATATACTTGCCTATGGATATTTAAGAATTGAACAAATTTAAAAGCTTTTAATTAAAAATTATTTTTGGTTGCAAATGTGATAATATATTAAATAATATATTAAAATATGTGATATGTGTTATAAAAACAAATTTAATTGATATTTATTTTATGGAAAATTATAATTTTATGATGTATTATCTGTATTCTTTTAAGTTATTTTTTATAATTTTATCTAAGGAATACCAAAATTCTAAAATTTGTTTATTAATATTATTTATAACAAAGTATTAGTTATTGTTTATAAATTTAGTAAAATAACAATTCTAAAATTATGGAATTCTAAATGGTTTATGGAAAAATTTAAATAAGTTTATAATAAATGGATATTTAGTTAATATGGATTATAGATTAAATATATTTGTGATAGAGATATCTTATTTTTTAACAAATTCTAGAACTTAATTAGAAATTAGATTGGAATTAAAATTAATATTATTAATAAAAAATATGTTTAAATAGATGGAACAACTGAATGAATTATTTAGATAATTGAAATATAATTACATAATTTTTTAAATATTGTATAAAATAATTGGATTAAGTTATTTTCTAATTTTGAATTTATTTACAACATTTTTAAATATTTAATTATAAAATACACTTTTTATGAAGTACTCAAAAAATGGAACCCGACAGCAATACTCCCACTTTTAATACCTAAAGAAATGGTACTATAAGTAAATAAACATATCAAAAACATGAAGAACCTCTATAAAAACCTTTAAAAAGACTTTCAATTTATAACAGAACAAATGTCATATTATTATAACCAGAAAAGAATAAAAACATCATTTTTGAAAGAAGGAGATAAAACATATTTGCTTGTTAAATATATTAAATGAAAAGGTTGCTAGAGTAAAAAATTTGATTACTAGAAATATGGATTTTTCACAATTATTAAAAAGTTTAGTAATAATATATTTAAACTTGAAATTTTAGGATCTATACGTATTCATCAATCATTTTATATCTCATTTTTAGAATTAGTTCCCGAAGAACTAAAAAAAAATCCAAACAATAAAGAATTAAAATTTGAAAATTATATAAAGTATGAATTTGAAAGGATTTTAGATGGATTTAATGAAAAAAATAAGTACCTTATTAAATGGTCATTATTTTATGGGTTATAAGATAACTCTTGGATTTTAGAAGATAATATATTTCTAGAAATTATCTAAATTTACTTTAACCAAAATACTATATTATTAATTATGAAATGAAGATGTGGAAAATTAAAAAAAAATCCAATTTCAGACTAAGATTGCAAAAATTCTGAATAATCAAATTCAAAAAAATTTAAAATTAATTCTGTAATTTTACAATCCAACTCTTTTATACTACAAATGGTTTGCTTAGTTTTTAATCTCTCTCATTCAACATCTTTAGCTATCAATATTTTTTCCTTATGATGCATTGTTTTAATATGCTTCTTTTTTAATTATTTCAATTCTTTTCGTTTCTGAATTAAATGAGTTATCAATTTGGTAGTTTTTTGCTAAATTTTTGTTTACTTTTTTTTAAGGCATTCTAGTTCCTCGCAATGCTTTTCTACTTGTGTTTTTATACAATTTATTATTTAGTAAAAATAAATTAGAATTAAAAATATGTTTAAAAAAAAAAAAATATTAAAAACAAATACTTATAAGATATTGTAGTGTAAAAAGAATGATTTTGTGTTATACAAACCAAATAGCAAGTATACTCCAATATGATAAGATACTGATGATTATTCTTAATATAAAATTTATAAAAAAAATCTACCTCCCTTGTGTATTATTGAATACTTTCAACTTAAATGATTTGCCAAAAACAAGAATCTGGTTTTTTTCAATTATTATTTTTCCGTTTCTAACATTCCGCTGGTATTTGTACTTTTTAAAAATGTATTGATTAACCTCTTGAATGTTTTAAAAGTTAAATTTGATTTTATTTATGATGTGACCCCCAAAAATTTTTATATATTTGTTTGATTATATAATTTTTTGTATCCCACACAAGAATTCCTTACACAAGAAAAATACACACACAAAAATCCTGTTTAATATAGAGAATTCTTTAAAAAAATTACACCCCATATCCAAATACCCCGTATAAAAAAATTTTTTAAGGGAAATTTTTGTTATAAAAATTTGTATATATAAAAAATATTTCTAAAAATTTTGTTACCAAGGAAAACCCTCTTTTAAAAAAGAAAGATAGTGTTATAGCTACAACTAAAACATGGCAACACCTACCACCAAAAACACATTTTTATTTTTTCGCACAATCATTTATGCTATAATAATTAGCATATTTGCCTGTTTGATCAATTACCTCTATTTTACGTGTTTTATACAATGTACATATATTATGTAATTGATATAGCACTTAGGATTATATTAATATATTATTAAGATGATATGGCGTTCAGGATTATATCAATATATTATTAAAATAATATAACATTTAGAATTATATTAATATATTATTAAGATGATATGGTGCTCAAGACCATATCAACTTATTACATATATTTGTATGAAGTATTATTATGTATATAAGATTATTGTTAAAACTGATAAATAATTCTTATTTTCCATTGGTTAATTCAAATACAATATAGACTTATAGTTTACTATAATTTTTATTATTGTTACACATCTTATATATTATTTTTTAATATCATTGTCATATATATTCCACAAGTTCTGAGAATCCGGTATCTTAGAGTGAGAGATCAGTGTTTGGTTAGACGGACTTGATCGAAGTGTAACAATATCTAATATATTATACTAATTTATTTTAATAATGTAAAGGTTAACCCCAGTAAAATTTCATTTTTATAAATTAAAATTATAAAGGTTAGTATAAATCCCTTTGTAGATATTTAATATCTTATATTGAATGTATTTTTTTTATTTTTGATTTATACTTTTAAAAAAATTATGAATTATTTTTGGTTATTAAATTTTGATTATTTAAGAATAATTAAATCCAATAATTATAAAATCTAATTTAAGTTTTCAATAACCTATTATTTAATAATTTCTATTTACTATCTAAAGTTTAACCAAATTATATTATTATTTACAAAAACAAAATTTTATTTCTTGCTTAATTAATATAAATTAATAAATAATATTAGTTTATTAATAGTTATATCAATTTAAAATAATATAATATCTTTTATTAAACATTATAAAATTATCCATAAATGCATAAAAATAAATTAAAATATATAACTAAGCTATTTTTATATTTAATTTAAATTTAATAAAATAATTAGACTTAATATATCTCCTCCATAATTTTTTCTATTTTCTTTCTAATTACTTTTTTTCCAAATTGGATATATATATTTTTAAAGTAACTTTTATTTTTTTTCTTTTTAGTTTTTGTATATTTTCTAACAACTTCCTTACATTTATTTAAATATATTTTTAAAAAAATCTTTTAATATACTCCTATTAGTATAAATATAAGTGAAGTAAGTAAAAAATTTATTATTTAAAAAAAAAAAAATGTAAAAAAAATAGTTAAAAACTTTAGCCTCATCAAAACATATAAAATCCAAAATTAACTTTATTATATCTAAAAATATAAGTAATTTTAAATTTCAAATAATATAATATATTTTATTAACAAATATAAATTAAAATGATTAATATAATAAATATTATATTATTAGTAAAAAAAAAAATTATTAAATTTTCTATTCAAAAAAATTTTATATTAAATATAAAAAAGCGGATAGTAGTTTTCTTAGAATTTTTCAAAAACATCATAAATAATCCTAAAAACAATAAAAACTTTAAAAATATTGAAAATATTTTAAACAAAAATATTAATTTTAATTTATTTAACCAATTAACTCCAGTATTAGCTTTAGCCTTTAGTAGACTTAGAAAGTCCATTATTCTTTTAATCAGCAATACTATTTTTTAATAAATAATAATTTATAATACCTTAATATTACCATCTACTGAACTCCAGAAAACTGTTATAAGATTTTAAAAACATGTACATAACCTTTCATCACAAATAAATCTAAAAACTGAATCACATAATCAGCCTATACCTTAACTATTAACATTTGATTAAGATAAAAAATTTTCTTCGCCTTTTGTTAGATGCAGAAAATTTTTTAGAGAATAATCCCTAAACTTAATATTATTATCCTTACCAAAATTTATTCATACAATATTTATTATTTTTAATTTTTAATATGCCTAAAATAACCTTTGCCTGTCCTTAAATGGATTTAATATATTTAAAAATGAATTATATATTAAAAGATATAAAATTAAAATAATTAATTTATTTAATATTAAACAACTAATATATAATAAAATAATAAATAAAATTAATTTGTGGTAAATTAATAAAAAATTATTTACAAATGTTATTGAAATTTAGGAATATGTAAAGAGTTTAGTAACAGACTTAGAGTATTAAGCCCTTAAATTTTATTTTTATATAATAATATATTAAATTTAAACCCTTTAACAATACAAATATTAATTTATTTTTAGTTAGATAATAAATTACAAAATAATTGATCTTATTTTTTATTTATTATTAGAAAATTAATATTAAATGTTTACAAGCTAGCAAAAAATGCTAAAACAATTCAAGAATGTGTAACTTTTTTTTTTAAAAATAATCAGTTCTTTTATCATAATCAATTTCATTATAATAATATAAATTTTTAAATATTTAGTAATAAATTTTATAAAACTGATAATAGTTTTTATAAATTAATAATATTATTTTTATTATATTGATATTTTCTAATGTATTAATTAAACAATATTATAATTCTATTAATGACTAAGATTATTAAATTAAGGAATTAATTTATAATTTAAATAATTATAGTTTTTTATTTATTGATACTCATACTTATATTACTTTAAAATAATGGGAATTTGGTATTTATGATTATAAAATAAGTAGTCGGATGAATGAAGTTTGTAATAAGCTCTTATAAGTTTTTAATAATATTATAAAAAAAAGTTTATTAATATATTATAATAAAAATATTTTTATATATAATTAATGAATTTTTTAATAACACTAAGCAGTTTTCTAACATCTGATAAAAGATTTTTAAAATTTTTTAATATCTAATTCAAAAGGTTTTTAATAATTTAAGATTTTTGTTTTTAGGTATACTAATTCTTTTTTTTTTTTCAAATATTAATACAAATCTTGTAAATTAAAAAAGGGGTTTAAAGAGTTTTCTCGATTTTTTATAAAATATATTGTATTTGTTATAAATTATGTTATATATATTTATTATTTATTATTTACATTCACATTAAATTTTAGTTAATTAATTAAATTGATTAATATATATATTATTAATTTTATTAATATTATATTTTTTATAAAATTTTAGCTAATATGTTACAACCAATAATAAATTTTTAAAATTTTGAACTATCTCAGATTTTTAATTTTTTTTATTATTTTTAATACTTTAATTTTTATATTATCATAAATATTATATACTTTTTAATATTTAAAATAATTATTATTTTTATTATCACAAATAATATTTGCTTTTTAATATTTAAAATAAAATTTATAATATTATTTTTTCTAATTTTTTTTTTGTTGTACTGTCTTAGATGTGCAGAGTTTGGTATTGTCCAGATACCGGCAAACATAAAGTTATTATCCTAGAAATCCCATCGTTGGATGACCGGGACAGCAACACATTTTTTTGCTGATGATAGTATTTATAAAATAGTATATATCAACTCAACTAATATCTTATATATATACCACTATACCTTAACTTATAAAAAGTATTATCATTATAAATTTCAATTTATATATTTATATTTTTTAATATTAGTATTATTCTAATAAATAATATATTTATATTATAATTTTAAAATTATAAAAGAATAAATATATTTTTTATATATTAATAAATATCTCATATATTTAATATAAATTACCAGTTTTAAATTGTATTATTATGATAAAAAAATTAATTTACATAATAATATAATTAATTAAAATATTTAATATATATAATTTTAATATTTCTTATATTATTTATAATTTTTTATAATTTATAATTATATTAAAAAATTTATAAATTTATTAAATTATAATTTTCTAAATTTATTTATAATTATTTTTGTTAATACAATTTACAATATTATATTTAATAATTTTTTTTTTTTTTAAATAATATTATTATTACAGGAATATTATAAAATTTTAATAATAATATAAATATATAATAATTATAATACCCCCATTTTCTTATACATTTAAATATAAGGTTATTACAAATTTAATTAATAATTTTAATAAATACAAATAATAGTAAAAGTAATATAAAAATTATATAAATATAAATTATTATTATAATTGATATAATATATAATATAATACTACTTTTT
>JAVHJO010000026.1:0-10868 GCA_036971675.1 Orbilia ellipsospora
AAACAGAAACTACCTATATTTTAAAAAATTATATTAAAAAATATATACTACTTATATTTTTTAAATCAATATATTACAATATTATAGTATTTAAAAAAAGCTTTTTCAGAATAGTTAGATATGAAACTATTATTATTTTTATTATTAATAAATATTTAGAAAAAAGGATAGTTAATATCCTTAATTTTAAAAATAATAATTTTATTTTAGGATATAATTAGTTATAGGACCATAATTTAAAAATCAGTTTCTGATTATAGACTATTAAGTTTATTAGATGTAACTACTAAATTTTTTAAAAATGCTTCAAATTTAAGCCCTAAAGAAAAGAAATATATTTATACTTAACAAAATATTTTTTTAATAAAGAAATTTATTATAGATTTTAAATAAATTTAATATTTTTAAATGTATATAAATTAAAACCAAAAACATTTATAAAACCATTAAAAAAATTATTAAAAATATAATTTTTAAAATCCCCAAATAAATTTTAAAATAGATTAAAATTTTTAAAAAGTTATTTGATAAAAAAGTCTTATTATAATTTAATAAATTTATTTATAAAATCCTTTTTAAAAAAAGCATTATACTAAAATTCATATTTATTTATATTTATATTTAAAAGAAGTTAAAAGTATTTAAAGAATATATTAAAAAAATTTATATAAAGGATATATTTGATTTTCATATTTCTAGTAGGATATTTAATTTTATTTATTCTAAAAAAAAATAGAAAGTTATAAATTTGCATAAATTATTAAAACCTTAATAATATTATTATTAAAAATTATAATAGATTTCCTTTTATTTTAGAATTATTTGACTAATTTTAAGGTGTTATTATTTTTATTAAATTAGATATTATTATAGCTTATATTAATTTTAAAATAATTTTAAAAAATATTTAAAAAACTGTTTTTTAATATAAATATAGATTATTTAAATATTTAATTATATTTTTTAAATTAATTAATGTTTTAGTATTATTTTAAATTTTTATAAACTATATTTTTAAAAATTATATTGATAGAATATGTATTGTTTATTTTAACAATATATTAATTTATAGTAAAGATTTTAAGGAATATTAGAAATATATTATTTTAATTTTTAAAATATTTGATAAATATAATTTTAAAATTAAATTTAAAAAATAAATTTTGAAATTATAAAATAAAATTTTTAGAAATTATTATTATTATTAATAAAATCAGAATGGATTTAAAAAAAATATAAGTAATATAAAAATAATTAAAATTTAAAATAATTAAAGATATTTAATTTTTTTTAAAATTATATAATTATTATTAATGTTTTATTAAATAATATAGTTATATATTAGTAGTCCTAATTAAGTTTACTAAAATAGGAATTAAATTTGATATAATTTTTAGTTAAATTAATATTTTTAATATATTAAAATAATTATTTTTTTTAGTATTTATATTTTAATTATATAATTTAAAATTACTTATTAAAATTAAAATTAATATTTTAGATGTTGTGTTAAGTATATGTTTATATTAATTATATTATAATAATAAATAGTATTTTATTATATATCTATTTTATAAATTTAATATTATAGAATTTAAATATTTAATTTATAATAAAAAACTTATAATAATTATTTATATTTATAAAATATAAAAAATATATTTATAAATTAAAAAAATTTTTACTATATATTCTGATTATAAGAATTTTATTTTTTTTTTTATTATTAAAGAATTTAGCTAATAATAAGTTTATTGATAGGAATTTTTTAGTGAATATAATATGAAAATTATATATTGCAAAAGTAAAGAAAATTTAGGAATAAATACTATTAATAAAAGATTTAATTTAATAATAAAAATATAATTAGATAAAGGAGTAATTTTTGAAGGAAAATTATTTAAAGATATTATTATTAATTAAATTCTAAATACTATCTTTTATATAATTAATAATTAATTTATTTAGAAATTAAAAAATAATTATAAATAATATTTAATAACTATTTAAATTTTATTTAATAATTTAAATATATTAGAATACTTTACTATTGAATATGGAATTATTTTTTTTAGAAATTTTTATTATATTTTTATTAAAGATTTTTAATAAAGACTTATTAAGTAATATTATAATATATTAGTTTATAAGTACTTAGGAGTTGAACGGATTCAAAAATTTTTAATTAAAAAATATTTTTAGTTTTAGATGTAATAATATATCGAATAATATATTAAAATTTGTAATATATACTACAGAAATAAATATAATTAATATTTATTTTATAGAAAATTATAATTTTATAATATACTATTAGTATTTTTTCAAATCATTTTCTACAACTTTATTTAAAAAATATTAAAATCCCGAGATCTACTTATTAATATTATTTATAATGAAGTATTAGTTATTATTTGTAAATTTAATAAAATAATAATTTTAAAATCATAAAACTTCAAATAATCTACAAAAAAATTTAAATAAGTTTATAATAAATAAATATTTAATTAATATAATCTACAAATCAAATATATTTGTAATAAAAATATTTTATTTTTTAGTAAATTTTGGAATTTAATTAAAAACTAAACTAAAACCAAAATTAATATTACTAGTAAAGAATATATTTAAATAAATAGAGTAATTAAAAAAATCATCTAAATAATCAAAATATAGTTATACAATTTCTTAAATATTATATAAAATAATTAAATAAAGTTATTTCTTAGTTTTAAATTTATTTATAATATTTTTAAATATTTAACTATAAAATATACTTTTTATAAAATATTTAAAAAATAAAATCTAATAATAATACTTTTACCTCTAATATCTAAAAAAACAATATTATAAATAAATAAATATATCAAAAATATAAAAAATTTTTATAAAAACTTTTAAAAAACTTTCAATTTATAATAAAACAAATATCATATTACTATAATTAAAAAAAATAGAAATATTATTTTTTAAAAAAAAAAAATAAAACATACTTACTTATTAAATATATTAAATAAAAAAGTCACCAAAACAAAAAACTCAACTACCAAAAATATAAATCTTTTATAATTATAAAAAAATTTAATAATAATATTTTTAAATTTAAAATCTTAGAATTTATATATATTTATTAATTATTTTATATTTTATTCCTAAAATTAATTCCTAAAAGCTTAAAAAAAAATTTAAACAAAAAAAAACTAAAATTTAAAAATTATATAAAATATAAATTCAAAAAAATCTTAAACAAATTTAACAAAAAAAAAAAATATTTTATCAAATAATCACTATTTTATAAATCTTAAGATAATTTTTAAATTTCTAAATATAATTTATTTTCTGAAATATTTTAAATTTATTTTAATTAGAAAATTATATTACTATTTATAAAATAAAAATATAAAAAATTAAAAAAGAATTTAATTTCAAACTAAAATTATAAAAATTTAATATAATTAAAATCAGAAATTCCTGAAATTAATATTGATAATTTTTTTCCAAACTCCTCCAAGAAAGTTTATTCTATTATATCCCCTTCCTTATTTTCTACATCCAATAATTTACCTTCATATACTATTGCTTCCAAATGTTTTGTTTTAATTTGCTTAAGTTCTTTTTGTTTTTAAACCACTTTCGTAGTAATCTCTGTAGCTTTAACCTATACCTCAATAACCTTCTATTGTATAACAGCTTGTTCTTCTTTAAAAACCTCTAACTTTTTCTCCCTTTCATCAAATTAATGATCTAAATGTTTTATTATAATAAATTAGCTAAATCTATTTTTTAATAAGAAGGTATTACTTATAAAAATCTGCAAAACAATTTCTCTGACCATTTTTAATACAAATTAAACAATTCTTATAACCAAACATAATTATACAGAGATGATTGTTTTAAACATAATACTTATAAAAATTTATTACTAGAATTCCCAATTTTTCAATACAAAAAGCTTAGATACTATAACAATTATAAGAAAAAAACTTGTTTCATTTACCCCATTCTGCTAACATTTATAATTAATTTTCAGAAATATATTAATTATCCTCTTATTGCAAGAATATTTTGAAGTTTAAATTTTAAGCTACTACCTTAATTTGATCATTATTTTTTTATGCACTATTTATTTATATTATCATCTTATTCCACATACTTATATAAGATAGAAGTTCTATATAGAACAATAACTTATATCAAAAAATATTTATACTAGATATTAATTTTATATAATAATATTATTTATTTAAAATTCAATTTTTATATAAATTTTTATTTTATATAAAATAAAAATTCTTATAGAAGTTACTCCTACATAAATTTTATTTTTTAAAAAAAGGAGATAATATTATAGATTTATAATTTTAATAATATAATTATTTATATTTTATTTTACATTACACCATTCTCAGTTCTGTTTGCTATATTTTTTTTATAATACTTATTATTTGTATATATAAATTTGCCTATTTTATTTAGAACCTTATATTACAGCTCATCATATGATATATAAACATGCAAGTATTTATATAC
The DNA here is from genome assembly GCA_036971675.1 of Orbilia ellipsospora. Taxonomy (NCBI): domain Eukaryota; kingdom Fungi; phylum Ascomycota; class Orbiliomycetes; order Orbiliales; family Orbiliaceae; genus Orbilia; species Orbilia ellipsospora. The sequence continues at coordinate 4,531 of JAVHJO010000026.1, forward strand.
AAACATGTAAACATACAAACATACAAGTACCAAACATGCAAGCATGCAGGCAATTTTAATTATATAAAATATTATTATATATATAAAACTATTGTTAGGATTGATAAATAGTTCTTGCTCTTCATTGGTTAATTTAAATATAATATAAATTTATAGTTTATTATAATTTTATTATTGTTACATATTTTATATATTATTTTTTGATATCATTTAATATATATACTCCATAAGTTCTAAGAACCCAATATCTTAGAGTAAGAGATCAGTGTTTGATTAGATAAACTTGATCGAAGTGTAACAAAAATATTTTTCATATATCTTAATTTATACCAGTTTCTATAAATTTATAAATAAATATTTTAAATTTATTAATTATTTATAAAATTTTTATTATTATTATTAATTTTTTTTTATTTTATTAATATTTTATACTAGAAGGCGGCTGCGCCGCACTTAAACCCGACTGAATTCCGCATTAAATATAAAATGTGTTGTTTTCTTTTTCTTTTTGGGTGACCAGTCTTTAAGCTGCCTTACCTCAAGCAGTCGCCCTACCACAATGCTGAGACAACATATGAGAATTGAGGCCCCCCAGTGAAATTTTCTTTTGAGCACGTAATTATAGAAACCCTCCTATTCAGTCGGGCATATATATATTTTTTTAATTAAATTTAAAAAAAATTTTTACTTTATTTTTACTTTATTTTTTTGAAATTTGCTAATAAATTTTATAAGTTTGGTTGAAAATTTAATTTAAATACTATTGAGGAAAACGTCGGGTTCAAAGTCTCGTTTGAAAACTTCAAAAATTATTTGCCCCCTTACAAGCGTGATTAGGCGGTTTTAATTATTAAAATATAAATCTATATATTAAAAATTATATTTTGTACTATTTTCAGAATTATTTATAAACGGATTTGAAAACCGTTTCTAAACGGTTTTGAAAATAATTAAATTCTTAAAATTATAGTTAATACTATTCTAATTTATATTTTAATAATAAAAACCGCCTAATCACGCTTGTAAGGGGGCAAATAATTTTTAAAAATTTTCAACCAGTGGTTAAACTGTTTTTTAAGTTTATAAACTGTTTATCAAACTATAGGCTTTTCTCAATGGTACAATAAATAATGTACAAACATGCAACTTATAATTTAAATATATGATAACAAATATACAACTTACAATCATTTATTATTTTATATAAAATATTATTATATATATAAAACTATCATTAAAACTAATAAATAATTCTTACTTTTCATCAATCAACTCAAATACAATACAACTTATATATCATTTTTTTAATATCATTATTATACATAGGTTCTGAAAACCCAATATTTTAAAATCAAAAATCAATATTTGATTAAATGAATTTAATCAAAATATAATACTTTAATTAATTCTATTTAAATCTAATAAAGAAATATATATATATTAACAAATAAAATTAATTTAAAAGATTTTATTTTTTTAGAATATAAAATAATAAATAATAAAATAAAAAAAATTATATACTTTTTTATAACATATTCTTCAAATTATAATTTGCTTATCAAAATCAAATTAACCAAATTAATAAATACTTCAGAAGGTAATTAAGAAAAATATCATTTTTATTTAAATTTAAACTAACTATAAATTTACCAAACAAAAAAAATAATATCTTTTAGAAAAATAATAAATTATATACCAATATTAATACCTAAATTAATAATAAACTAACTATATTAATAAAAAAATCCAAAAATAGATTTATAAATATTATTTTTATAGATAATTTAAAATATTTAAAAAATTTAGAAATTACAATGTAAATATTAGAACAGATTATAAGAATTATTATTTATATTCAGATTAAAGTATATATTAATGTATTAAAAAATTATAAATTTATAAAAAAAGATTTTAAATTATTAAAACTAAATTAATTAAAATTATTATATAAAAATAAGATATATTTTAAATTTATTTTTAAAAATAAAAATAAAAAACATTTTATTACTATCTAAAGATTCTAATAAAAATTTTAGTAATAATAATTTTATTTTAAATAATAATAATAAATTCATTAATCATAAGAATAATTAACAAAATACCTCCTGAAGTAATATTAAATTATTAGAACTAATCAAATTTGGAGGATTTTCTGTAAAATTTGATTAATTTTTTAGATAGTTTAATAATATTTTTCTATTTTTAGCTTAAAGATTATTTTAGTGATGAATATAAAGTCTGTTATGTATTTTTTTTTTTTTTTTGAAAAATTATTTTTAATATTTATAATACTTACTATGAGAAATATAAAGAAAGTATTTTATATTAATGATAATATAAAATTTTTAATACTATTTTTATATTTATTAATTATATTACATTTATTAAATTCTTTAAATAAATTTGCAGATATAAAAATAAATAAGAAAAAGTCTTAAGTAGATTTTATAAACTTTAACAAAAAAAAATCAGTTAAAAGTTATTTTTAGGAATTTAATTAATATATTCCTTTTATTAATTATAATAATGATTAAATATTTTATTATATAAAAGAAGGATTTAAACCCTAATAAAAATAAAAAATTATATAATAAAAAAGTATTAATAAGGAATTTATTTATAGAAAAATATAATTCTTTATCATTAAATTAGATAATATTTTTTATAAAAATAATAAAGTTAATATTTTATGATTTTATATTTTAGGATAGTTTAATATAAATAATCAAAAATTTTATTAAAATAATTAATTTTATAATAAAATAAAATAATTAAGCATTTACAAATTTAATTAAAATTAACTAAGATTTAATAGTAAACTGTAGAATTAATAATAATAAAATGGTTAAAAATAAACCCCTAAAATTATTTATAGATTAATTTTTATAGAGTTAGGAATTATTTAAAATTAATATAATTTGTAACGCAATAAAACCTTAAAATTTAATAAATTTATTTGTTTTAATTACAATAAGGATATATAGTTAAAAATTATAAACAAAACCAACTTTAAAAAGAATAATAACCTAAATAAATTTGTATTATAAATTATAAAAAATTATATAAATAATATAAAAATTATAGTGATTTTAAATATAAAGATAAATATTAAAAATTTAAATTAAAATAAGAATTTGACAGAACTTTTAATATCACCATTAATTAACTAATTATAGAAAAAAATCTTTTTGAAATTATTTTTTAATATATTTATAATGTTTTAACCAATATTTGGACTAATTAATAAATTTGAAATTAAATATATATTTTAATAATAAAACTTAATTTATAAAAATAAATTTTTAATTTATGAAATAATATCCTAATTCTCTAAAATATATTAAATAAAAGAATATATAAAAATATTATTATTTAATTGGAAAATATAAAATTATTTAGATGGATTTTTGATTTTAATTTTTTAAATAAAAATTTTTTTATTAAATACTATTAATATAAAAATATAATAATAAATTAATTCAATAAACTTCCTAAAGAAAAATAAGATTAAATTATTTATAATATTATGGAATAAGAAAAATCATGGTAAATAAAAATTATATTTTTTGATTAAAATACTTTTAAAATATTTAATATGGAATAAAAACATATTATATTATTAAAATAATTTAATTTGTGAATTATTAAAGAATATTATTAGATTTAGAACAATTTTTTTTAGAATAATACCTATGATACATTAAAAATTTAACCCATGATTTAAGACAAGAATATCAATATTAAAATAAAATAAAAAACTAATTCATTTTTAAAAATTTTAGATTATATTAATTTAAAATTTATTTTAAAAAATAATTTTAAATTATTTATAATGAAAAAGAATAATAAAATATTTTAAATTATAATTCCTATAAAAAAATTTTTACTAAAAAAGATAAACTAAAATGGTGTTCTAAAGAATTTTATAACTAATATTTTTTATTATTAAATAATGATAAATTTTATAAATATTACAAATTTAGAACATAAATATTTGAAATATATTTATAAAATATAAATATTTGAAATATATTTATAAAATATAAATATTAGAAATATTATTTATATATAAATTTTATAAAATAGGAAATATTTGTACCTTATATATTAAATAAGATATTTATAAAAAAATACTATTTTATTAAATGATTTAAATAAAGTTTTTATTAATTCTATCAATATTTTATTTACCTTGTTATAATTAATAAAGATAGAATCAAACTTACTCAAAACTTTAATAATTATTAGATTATAACTGAATAATAAAAAATACTCACTAAAAAACCTAAACATATAATCATCTAAAGCAAATAATATAACTATATCAAAAAATATATAATATATAAATAAAAATAAAATTTATTATTTATAAAAAATATTTAAGTATGTGTAAACATTATACCTAAAAATAAACAATTTGTATTAATAATCAACTATAAAATAAAATAATACTTAAACAATATTTTAAAAATAAATTTTATTAAATTATTAATATATTATTTTAAAAATATTTCTTTTTAAAAACCTTAATTATTAATTTAAAAATAAAATTATATTATTTAATTATTTAATTAATACTAAATTTATTAAAATATTAATATATTATTTATAAAAGTCTAATATAAAAAAAATTTTATAAAATATTATCAATATTATTTATAAAAATTTAAATTGAAAAAATCTTGGATTTTGATATATTCTGAATAATATTTTAATATTTTTTGTATAATTAATAAAAATTTTATTAAAACTTTTATTAATAGTAGAATTAAAATTATTTACATTTTAAAAAATTATATTAAAAAATATATATTATTTATATTTCTTAAACTAATATATTATAATATTATAACATTTGGAGGAAGCTTCCTTAAAATAATTAAATATAAAACCATTATTATTTTTATTATTAATGAATATTTAAAAAAAAAAAATAATTAATATTTTCAATTTTAAAAAAAAATGATTTTATTTTAGGATATAATTAATTATAGGACTATAACCTCAAAATTAGCTTTCAATTATAAACTATTAAATTTACCAAATACAACTACCAAATTTCCTAAAAATACTTTAAACCCAAAACCTAAAAAAAAGAAGTACACTTATAATTAATAGAATACCTTTTCAACAAAAAAATCTACTATAAATTCTGAAATAAACTTAACACTTTTAAACATATATCAATTAAAATTAAAAATATCTATAAAACTATTAAAAAACTTATTAAAAACATAATTTCTAAAATCCCAAAATAAATCCTAAAATAAATCAAAACTTTTAAAAAACTACTTAATAAAGAAATGTTACTATAATTTAATAAATTTATTTACAAGATATTACTTAAAGAAAATATTATATTTAAATTTATATTTATGTATATTTATATTTAAAAAAAATTAAAAGCCCTTAAAAAATATATCAAAAAAAATTTATAAAAAAAATATATTAAATTTTTATAATTTTTAATAAGATATTTAATCTTATTTATCCCAAAAAAAAAAAATAAAAAACTATGAATCTATATAGACTACCAAATTTTTAACAATATTATTATTAAAAATTATATTAAATTATCTTTTATTTTAAAATCCCTTAACTAACTATAAGGCGCCACCATTTTTATTAAATTAAATATTATTATTGCTTATACTAACCTTAGAATAGCACCAAACAATATTTAAAAAACAATCTTTTAATATAAATACAAATTATTTAAATATTTAGTTATGTTTTTTGAATTGATTAATATTTTAACATTATTTTAGACTTTTATAAATTATATTTTTAAAAATTATATTAATCAAATATATATTATTTACTTTAATAATATACTCATCTATAATAAAAAATTTTTAAAAATATTAAAAATATATTATTCTAATATTCAAAACACTTAACAAATATAACCTCAAAATTAAACTCAAAAAAACCAAAATTTAAAATAATAAAAACAAAATTTTTAAAAGCCATTATTACAATCAAAAAAATAAAAATAAATTTAAAAAAAATTTAAATAATTAAAAATATCTAATTCTTTTTAAAATTATACAATTATTATTGACATTTTATTAAATAATATAATTATATATCAGCAATCTTAATTAAATTTACCAAAATAAAAATTAAATTTAATATAATCCCTAATTGAATTAACATTTTCAATATATTAAAACAATCATTTCTCTTAGCACTTATATTTCAATTATATAATCCAAAATTATTTATCAAAATTAAAACTAATATTTCAGATATAGTACTAGAAGCCTACTTATACTAATTATATTTTAACAATAAATAACACTCTATTATATATCTCATAAATTTAACACCATAAA